>JAUZST010006348.1:0-14927 GCA_034779995.1 Parotocinclus haroldoi
AAAGGTTGGGATAAACTAATCCCTTACCCACGTGCTCCTGTCAGATACTGATCAATGACGCTTCTGAGGGAGGGGAGAGAGATCACCTCTCTTCAGTTTAGTTTTCAGGACTGGAATTCCTCCAGATTCTTAATCGTTTAATGAAATTATGGTCTGTACAGGAAATCCCTTCAGATCATCTTTACTCTACTCTTTACTACTCTACTCTTTGAGTACCCCCCCCCCAAAGGGTCCCAACTTTTTTAGGAATGTGTTACAGGACTGAAATGCAGGAATGGATGTTTATTCCCAGAAAAAAGTCACCAAATATCCCGGTTTCTTACTGTCTGCGATGAAAGAAAAGACAATGGAAATTCACGGAACACACACAATTATTCTGATATGGGCTTGCAGAAGTTCCAAATTCCCTTATTCACCTATCAACATGGATGGACTGACCATTAGGAACGCCACTGACTATCGCAGGTGTCCGGATCATTAATGAGTGCATTTGGGGGCTGTAACGATGCATTACGAGCCACAAATGCGACGATGCATCTTCTCTTTATTCCGCCGGTTACAGCAGCTGCACGTTCTGAGCACCAGAGGGCGCCGTTTTCGTACAACTTCGTGCTCTGCACTTCGTTATTTAAATTCGGTGGCCCGTTTTGTTGCTGTAGCGCTATAAAGCTGTTTCTAATTTCTGCTTTTCTCTTTCTTACAGAGGAAAAGCCTGTGCTAATAAAAAAAGAAGCGCTGTCACTCGGATACGGTGAAGTCAAAAGCCCATAGTTACAAGGCACTAGTTGTAAAACGATTGAATTTTTTGGGGGTTCTGGAATAATCCTAATTTAATCCTAAAACAAGCATAAATAAAAAAATGAGACTCTTAACCATGATAATGAGTGCCTGGACACAAAAATAATCCCCACTGTTAAGGAGGGTGGAGGATATGTGGGGCCGTTCATTTTGATCTATCTGGCCTCGACAGCATCGTGCAGTGCCCAGGAAATGTAGCTAATACTAACGGATCCCCTTGCTGGGTAAAAGTGCGAAGCCCTAAAAGGCCTGGCGTAATTTCGCCATAAAGTACTCACTGGTTTTATTCTGGAACCGTTATTAAATCTGGCAACCCTTAGCCTGGTCCGTGTGCTAAAGCTCTTGAGGACCAGCGGTGTTTTTCCATCTGCCATCTGCAGGGATGCCACTGGCATGACGTAAACTCTTCATAATCCACCATGGGTTGAACCAAAACATTTCTGCTTTCCCAATCGTCCCTGGATTCGTTTCTGCCATTGTGGGAGATCCAGTTTCCCCATCGGGCACTAATAAAGTGGACGTGTTGTGCAAAACTCTCTCTTTCAGCGCTTGTGGAGAACCTACCAACTCGCAAACCCGAAAAATCAGGCACCCAGTCATTACTTATGGCCTGTCTAGGTCTGAAAACGTGGGACGCCTCTCAGTGGGCTCGTCTTCCTACATCACAAACAGGAACAATTAGAATAGCTCCGCCCTCATTTGAATAAGTCCAGCTTATTAAACAGCTTTGCCTCACCTTATCCAAAAAGAGTTTGCAGCTTTGACGGTTTCAGCAGTTTCGGGTTAATTAATGCGTTTAGCCCTAGTAGGAGCAACATCTAGAGGAGCTTCTGCGTTCTTAATACATACTCTATCCTGGGGTTGTGGAAAAGATGTGACGCTGATTCGGAAGGGCATTATGGATTTTATGAGCGCAGTAATTCTTTGGTTCACCTGTGTGAAGAATCGAATGCATGTGATTCAGTCCTGAGAAGAGTCGATTCAGCGATTCGATCCCCTAAGAACTCGGAGACAGCCTTAAAATATTCCCCTTGTATTATTATTATTATTATTATTATTATTCGCCTTATATTCAGGTCGCTCGGGGGACTTGACCTGCCCTGAAACGTAAACAGGTTTTGATGACATAATTACTGCAGCGATACTGAAGGATAAAGAATCTAATGAGAATCGAGGGCCAAAGGTAACTTGTGTCGTGTTTCGCGGGGCGAGTTCGCGCCCCCTTTCGGTGCTACGAAGATGGACGGATCCTGATTCACCCCGTTTTAACGAGAAGACGATTTTCATCAGCGAATATGCAGAGTAACATACAGCGCTGTGCGAAAGTCTTAGGCCACCATTAGATTTGAATCTGCCAGGGGCTTCTGCTAGAGTGTAAGGGGAGGTCACCCTAAACACTCTGCACTGTACCCTGTAGGAGTTGTGTACATATTCCCTGTGCTTTCGGTTTGTGTTCTAATGAAGAGGCCATCGGTAACAACAACAAATCTAACGTTGGCCTAAGGCTTTTGCTCCGCACCGTATATCTCTCTGTCCTAATGGCACAAACTTCCTGCGAATCCAGCCTATTGAGGTATTGGGAAACCTCACCACATGCAAAAGTCCCAGGGATGATCCCCCAACTCCCTCAGCTTTGAACTGAACCTTTACACAATCCTTACAAGCTATTATTAAACCACCCAACAAGGTTCGGGTTCCTTTCCGAGTCTTGATCCTGCCAAGCTTTCTTACGGATAACATTTAGGGATTTTCCTTGCCACTGTCGCCCCGGGCTTACTCCGTTTGGAACTGGCCTTCCCATTTTAGCATGCGGATGTTTTGATGAGCGGCCCGTCACTAGAGCGGGGGTCTCGTGTTTGCCTCGATTTCTGCGTTTGGACGCCTTGGACGCAGCTTTACGCAAAAATTCGATTTTTCTCTCACAGGCTTTGTGACAGTTATTTTCCTGAGCTGTGCATCCTCCCCTAAAACCTCCAGGGGAACGTATCAAAACAAAACTATGTGATGACGTATGTGACGACACCACGCACCAGTCCTGCCAGAAGTGCCTCCCTAAGACGGACAGACTTTTGCGAGTGTAGCATGAAGCGTGGTGCGTTTTTAACGGCGTTTTGGATTTGGGTTTGGGCGCCCAGCCCCACCAGTGGTACGTTAGAAAAGACAGAGGATCAAAGACAAGTTGTTGTTTCCCGTGCAACAGCAAAGCCTTGTACTTGCAGGGTGCACAAACTTTTGCATAAGGCCCCCAAGTAAGTAAAGAGCGCATTGATTTGAGCTCAGTGATCGAAAGTATGTAAACTACACAAGTCTGAACAATGCATACACACTTTGTTTATTAAACAGGTCTAAATGTTGTGTAAACAAACACACAACTGCGTGATCCTGCATTCCTATACTTTAGGGGACATGAAGTCCCCATAAATACAACACTTTATATCTCTCTCTCTCACACACACACACACACACACACACACACACACGCACACGCACGCGGACGCGCGGTACCTTTGGGCGCGCTCTCGTTCACGCAGACCCCGCGTCCCTCCAGCAGCGCGTGCAGGGGTCTGGCTTCCCCGGGCCGGTGGCGGCAGACCAGCCCCGCTCCGCAGCGCCCCGTGTAAACTCCGCACGCGCGCCCCTCGGACAGCGCGCACGTCACGCAGCAGCCGCAGCCCGGCTCCCGCACGCGCTCCGCGCAGTCCACGGGCACCGGCTCGCACAGCGTCCGCGCTCCCGGATCGCAGGGCTCGCAGCGGATCACGGCTCCCACCGCCGAGGACACGCGCGCAGCCGCGGCCAGCGTCACCGACACGAGCAGAGAGCGCAGCGCGGCCACCATACTCACTCAGTCACTCGGCGGAGAAACGCGTTTAGGAAAACGTTTCTGGGAAAAGCTGCCCGAGCAGAGGCGCGCTTTAAACTCAGAACCTCACTCTGTATATATATATGTGTATTAGGAGGGGGGGGGGGGGTGTCAGAGTCACACCCCTGCAATGAATAATGCAGCAGCATCGCCGTGACGTCACACACGCGCCCCAAAAACACACACTGCACACACAGTGAAAAAAAAACTTCTTTCTTCAAAGTTGATCAGGGTGTCTCTCAAATTTCAAGCAGTTTTCCATATTTTCATAAACTTAATCATGTTACATGAGATCGAAATAACACACGCACGCTCTGCTGAAATAATCCGTGTATCAAATTCAATCAAATCGGACAAATGAAAATGGATCACCAATCACAGACACGTTATTAAAAGTGAAAGTGAAGTCTTCTTCACATTTATTTTTTTTTTTTACACTTTGCGTCCCTAAACACGCAAACGGACATCATCGGCCAGATAGCGAGCCTAATCCGCTGTCATTTTCCCTTCCTCTCAACATGAGCTTATAACCTATATCGAGTTGTTAATAAACCCTACAGAATCCGGCTTTAAACAATAGCAACCGGATCTACGTTTAGAGCGGTAATTAAACATTCTGATCAACCGGAACTGTGACAAACTTGGCATGCACAGTGAGGAGGCTGGTAAAGATGGCGGGAAAAGCAGCATCTTGGAATCACCAGGTCTCCAAACTTGCCATGACCTAGCCCACGCCCACGCCCACGCCCACGCCCATGCCCACTCATGTTTTAGCGGTCTGTCCGATGCATTGATGGTTCATTTGTAGCTCCAAAACACGGCCAAAGGTAACACTACTGTACATTGGTTCGTACCGTACTGCCCTGAAGGTTTCATATTTCAACATGTTCTATGGTCAGCTTTTTTTTAGCAAGCACTTTAAAAAGAGGTTGATGCCCACTGTTGGGTGCGGTGGAGGACCTGGGATGTTTGTGAGGTTGTTTTCTTTTAAAAGGCCCTGTGAAATACCTGGACAACACAGAACAACACAGCGACAGTTTGATGAAGAATATGTGAGTATGAACATAACTAATGCCCAAAGAGAACCTGTAGGGGGAGCCAAAGAGGAGAGGCTCCTGGAGAGAACAGTCTCAACATCCCTAACTACCCCAAACCCCTAACCCCTACCCCTACCCCTAACCCTAACCCTAACCCTAAACCTGAACCGCAGTGATTCCAAACCTTTGCTCTTTGGAGCCCCCCTTACAAATAAGTAAGAAAAGATAAACGATTCAACTCATTCAAATTCAAATCATGAATTATTATTATTATTAACATAAATTATAGCTTAAAGTTATTTCTCTTGACCCCCCCCCCCCGCCCCCTTGGCTCCTTTTCTCTTTTTGAGACAGCTAAACGGTCAGCTAAAATA
This sequence comes from Parotocinclus haroldoi, assembly GCA_034779995.1. Taxonomy (NCBI): domain Eukaryota; kingdom Metazoa; phylum Chordata; class Actinopteri; order Siluriformes; family Loricariidae; genus Parotocinclus; species Parotocinclus haroldoi. The sequence continues at coordinate 5,073 of JAUZST010006348.1, forward strand.
CAACATAAGCAAATATTTTAATAAGCCATTTTATTTTTTTCATTTTTTTTGACCAGTTACTATAACTTTATATTGTTTTTAAAAAAACTTAGAGCGCCCCATAGCAGACGAATCCTGACGCACTCCCTGTGAGGGTCTACAGAGCTCTCTAAGGCTCCCCGTAACGTCCGGCACTCTGGCTCCCAAGATGCATGCAACCGCAGGGTTAGAGAAGATTAAAGAAGAATAACGTTTTGGAAAGGCAGCGTGAAAGACCTGGCCGTTATCCAACAAAAATGTAGCGGAAAGACCTGAACCTGCAAAAATCCCCGATTTGAAGGCGATACGTTTACTTCTGGGACTTGTGTGCAAAATGTGGCGACGCTTTCGCTCACAGTCGTGCAGAAACGGAGAAAGTTCTGCACAACCACGGTTTGGTTTGAGGCGAAATGTGAAGGCCATGTCCTAGCAGGGCGCCTGGCTCGAGTTTGGATCCGAGACACACACAAAACACATTGTAAAAAAAAAGGGGGGGGGGGAGAGACCGAGCCACTGGTTTGTAGGTTATTACTGTGACCAGCTGTTTGGTTTATTCCATTATGACTATGTGTTTACCTCTGCATGGCCTCTAAAGGTTTTTGTTTCCCAGAAGTGGAGGATTATGCACAGCATGATGCAGCATTTTTACTAGTACAAACAATCCAACTCGTCATAATCAACGACTGTTTATATGCGGATTAGATGCCTGGGAACGACAAACGCCGATTCATCAAATCTAAGCGGTGAGGCAGCACGGTCCGGCACGTTAGGTAAATATGTACCCTCTGATGTAAATACCAAACAGGGCATTGTATTTCAAATACTCTACAAACCCACAGGCTTACCTTAAGCCCCAAACTAAAGAGATTTAAAAGGTTAACTCCATTTGCTCGCCTCATTCCGGTTAGACGGAGCGCTTTTATCGCCGTTTTAAAACAGGACATTTTTCATTTAACCCGCTTGTAAAAGTACAGGAGGTTGACGTGACATTTCGTCCAACCAATCAATGTTCTTAGAACCAATCAGAGAAACCATTAAAACCACGAACAGACAGACAGGCGGGTACGTGTGCTCCGTTTTACCCGGTGCCAGGGTCGGCATCAGGGCCTTGGTAGCACTGTCCTCTGCAACTGTGCCCACTGGACACTGCAGCTCAGCCATGACCTCAGCTTCTGACCTTCTGGACTGCCCTTAAGTGACTTTGATCTATATAATATATCGATGATATAGAAATCTCTCCTCGTTGTGTGCATACGTGGAAGGTGCAGGTAGAGGCAAAATGCCATTTAGAGACTCCAAAGTAATAATAATCATAATAATACCATTTAACCTGCAGCTCGTCCTTTTTATAGTGGATTGTAAGGACTGGATAATAAGGAGGGAATAAAATACGGTACTGTGCAAAAGTCTTAGGCCGCCACTAAACTAAACTAAACTGACGGTGCGCTCCCCTTACAGCAGCTTTATCAGCATGCCAAGCTGACCCTTCCACAGTCCGACGAAGCTTAGTCAGAAATGTTTTTAGGGTAAGAAGGGGAACGGTTCAAAAACGGTACGATACACAGAGTACACCTCGTAAGATTTCCAACTCCGTAATCAGCGGCTGCATGTTTTATTTATGAAACCAATCAGGAAATTTCTCGGGAAGGAAGGAAGACTTCCTGTCTGATGATTAATTTGTCCACGGGCTTTGAGAAGGCTACAAATAAACAGGAAGCGCGGAACTAACTCGGGATAGAGGAAACACGTTTAAAGTTTGGAATAATCTGGCTAAAACAAGCGCCATTAACTTAGCATCTTCTAAACAATAACTGTTCAGGAGATGCCCACAAGTGCCAGGCCTTCCCAGGGCATCCTGCTTGTTCCACCAGCGTGTCTGCTTCACCCAGTGCATCCCTGTGCCACGCTCAGCAATGGAAAGCTTTAAGTCGCTCCGCGTGCTATAAATACATTTGCATCGACCCCACCCTGTGTTTTGCACCCTCGTTTAAAAATCGCCCCAAAACCGCAAATTCGCACCAGAAAGAACGACACAAGACGTGTTATTTTGGTCGTGTAAGTGAGGCGGCTGTAACCACGCTGACACTGTTTTTGCTGATTTTTGATCTTATCGGGTGTTTTTACACACTCGCCGCCTCTGAGTGGGAACACGCCCCAGAAAATACCCAGAAATCCTGGGCACACTGACACAGCAACTTACTGTTTCTGAGATCTAGAACAATTACTGAGTAAGAGGCTCGAGACTGGAGCTTCTGAAGTTCAAACCGAGCATCAGAACGGCAAAAAAAGACGATTTCTATACTTCTATAAATCTATTTTCTGTGATATAATGACAGAATAGAATTAGATCGTGACCCAAGTACCGTGATATAATAGGATGGTGATATCAGATGGTGATATGATGGGATGGTGATATGATGGGATGGTGATATAATCGGATGGTGATATGATGGGATTGTGATATAATGGGATAGTGATATAATCGGATGGTGATATGATGGGATTGTGATATAATGGGATGGTGATATGATCAGATGGTGATATAATCGGATGGTGATATGATGGGATGGTGATATAATCGGATGGTGATATGATGGGATGGTGATATAATCGGATGGTGATATAATTGGATGGTGATATGATGGGATGGTGATATAATCGGATGGTGATATAATCGGATCGTGATATGATGGGATGGTGATATAATCGGATAGTGATATAATCGGATGGTGATATGATGGGATGGTGATATGATGGGATGGTGATATGATGGGATAGTGATATAATCGGATGGTGATATAATCGGATGGTAATATGATGGGATGGTGATATGATCGGATGGTGATATGATGGGATGGTGATATAATCGGATGGTGATATAATGGGATGGTGATATGATGGGATGGTGATATAATCGGATGGTGATATAATCGGATGGTGATATAATCGGATGGTGATATAATCGGATGGTAATATGATGGGATGGTGATATAATCGTATCGTGATATGATGGGATGGTGATATAATCGGATGGTGATATGATCGGATGGTGATATGATGGGATGGTGATATGATTGGATCGTGATAATCAGAGCTGTATTAATCAATAGAAGCTGATCTGATGAGTGTCGGTTTCTGCTGTGAACATAAAAGCGTTGTTCCTAAATTAGATAGAAGTGGAATTTCTCGTTTCTGTGATCTGGTAAAGGATCTGGCCAAAGCTGTACAATGCAGAGCCAGGACATTCCCAGTAAGGGTAACCCAGTAATTTAGCCAGTTTTGACTTTACACAGGGCTTAAATTGGTCCTGGATTCCTCCAGAGGAATGTTCCAGAGTTCCTGAATTCCTCTCTGCATTCCTAAAGCCTTCCGATTCCATACGGACCACACCTGCTCAAATCCGATCCAGGCCCTAAAACCTGTGTGGAATTTTAAATACATCTGAGGGAGGAACGGGACGTTTTCAAGCGTTAAACCTGAGAAGGGGCCGCTTTCACTCGGCAGAAATAATAACACTGAGTAAATAATCAGCGTTTGTGGTTTGTGCTGTCGGTCGCTGAGAGGAACCAAAACAATCATTAGATCCAAACTGTGGGGGGTTTGAGAGAGACCTGGTGACATCACTAGAACAGGAACATGGGTCATTTCTAAAATTATTCATTAATATGATATCAAATTAACCAATTCTATCTCAGTCCAACCTTTATCTTTATTTACATTACAAAAATAATTCTAGTACCAGAACATCTTAGTATAAGAACTGGAACTGGTACCAGAACATTTTAGTATAAGCACCTGAACTGGTACCGGAACATCTTAGTATAGGAACCGGAACTGGTACCAGAACATCTTAGTATAAGAACCGGAACTGGTACCAGAACATCTTAGTATAAGAACTGGAACTGGTACTGGAACCTCTTAGTATAAAGACTGGAACTGGTACCAGAACATCTTAGTATAAGAACTGGAACTGGTACCAAAACATCTTTGTATAAGAACCGGAACTGGTACCAGAACATCTTAGTATAAGAACTGGAACTGGTACCGGAACATCTTAGTGTGAGAGCAGGAACTGGTACCAGAACATCTTAGTATAAGAACTGGAACTGGTACCAGAACATCTTAGTATAAGAACTGGAACTGGTACCAGAACATCTTAGCATAAGAACTGGAACTGGTAGCAGAACATTTTAGTATAAAAACTGGAACTGGTACCAGAACATCTTAGTATAAGAACTGTAACTGGTACCGGAACATCTTAGTATAAGAACCGGAACTGGTACCAGAACATCTTTGTATAAGAACTGGAACTGGTACCAGAACATCTTATTATTAGAACTGGAACTGGTACCAGAACATCTAAGTATAAGAACTGGAACTGGTACCGGAACATTTTAGTATAAGAACTGGAACTGGTACCTGAAAATTTTAGTATAAGAACTGGAACTGGTACCGGAACATCTTAGTATAAGAACTGGAACTGGTACCAGAACATCTTAGTATAAGGACTGAAACTGGTACCAGAACATATTTAAGTTAGGACTGGAACTGGTACTGGTACTGGTACTGGTAAACCAGTTGTGATTTCAGCATAAAGAAGAAGCTAAAGTTGAGATCTGCAGTGATTTTTCCGTCCTGGCTGTAACTGTATAAGAACTGAACGTTTCCTCTGAGAAGGAATTCGGTGTTTCAGCGAGACTGAGCCCCGTAAACTGTAATTTAAAGCAGAGAAATGAAATAAAATCCAACCAAACAACTAAAACAAAGACAGGATTTAGGAAAACAGGGGGAAAAAACAGGTCTGCTGGCTAGTCATTAGTGCAGGCATGGCCGTGAGGAGCGAGCCAGCTGAGGAAGCTTTGTGACGCATCGCTGCCTGAGTCACCGCGCCTCAATGTGAGGTTTTAGCAGTGGAGCAGCAAAAGCACATGGGAGCAAATTACTCCTACTCTACCCATTACCATACAGCGGGCACACCGTGTGTGGCACACAGCTGGGGGGTCTCTCTCTCTCTCTGTGCTCAGAGGGGGGCATCGCTAAGGTACGAGAGAAAATAGCCGGCGCATTCCACCACACTAAGAAGAACAAGATTCCCAAGGCCTAATTACGAGTGCACGAACGAATCCGGCACTCTAAAAACAAAAAACAGGCGCAGGCTCTATTCTAACACGCCTCATGCCTTCTCTAATACCCGCCCCGGGTGGTAGGTGCCCTGAGCTGCCGCCTTTTGTCCGCTCTGCAAACTCGGAATTCCAACGATCTGCCTCACGTGATGAAGAGGGTGACAGTTCGACAGTCTTTTATGATTTGCAGGAAGTGACCTCTGCTGTCGTGTCAGGTTTCAGGGGAACAAATCACGTCTCCAACAGTGCAACAGTTGTCATAGGTAAGGGCTTTGGTGTTGCTAGGTGGTTGCTATGGTATCCCAGGTGGTTGTTATGCGATTGGTGAGTAGTTGCTTAGGTGTTGCTATTCCAGCAGGTTGCTAAACTGTTGCCGCATGGTTGCTAGGTGGTTGCTATGGTATCCCAGGTGGTTGTTATGCTATTGGTAAGTGATTGCTATGTGGTGGCTTGGGTGTTGCTATCCCAGTAGGTTGCTAAACTGTTGCCGCATGGTTGCTAGGTGGTTGCTATGGTATCCCAGGTGGTTGATATGCTATTGGTAAGTGGTTGCTATGTGGTGGCTTAGTTGTTGCTATTCCAGCTGGTTGCAAAACTGTTGCCACATGGTTGCTAGGTGGTTGCTATGGTATCCCATGTGGTTGTTATGTGATTGGTAAGTAGTTGCTATGTGGTGGCTTAGGTCTTACTGTCCCAGCCGGTTGCTAAACTGGTGCCGCATGGTTGCTAGGTGGTTGCTATGGTATCCCATGTGGTTGTTACATGATTGCTAAGTGGTGGCTTAGGATGTTGCTATCCCAGCAGGTTGCAAAACTGTTGCTGCATGGTTGCTAGGTGGTTGCTATGGTATCCCAGGTGGTCCCAGCAGGTTGCTAGGTGGTTCCTACAGTATTTCTACGTAGTTGCTATGCGGTTGCTAGGTCGTCACTGTGGTGCCAAGTCTTTGCAAGGTGGTTTATATGGTAGGTGGTTGTTGTGCTGTTTTCACATGGCTACTATGGCTTTGGGAAGCGGTTGTTAGTTGGATTCTGTGGTCTTAGGCTACTTTTGGGTAGCGTACCTCTTGACTCTCAAACACATTGAGGAGGGGAATGATAGGACTGAGAGAAGCAGGATGATCGACCTGTTAGGAGGTGTTAGGGAGCAGTAGTTTTATGGGGGCACAAAAATGGCTATCAGGCTCCGGACGGACCAGACAGACCCCAGTAGAGAGGATCGCTATCCACTATCCAGACACAGGGGGGCGCCTTCAGTACACACCCCTGTCTCTGCCCGGGCCGTATCCTCGTATTTTGTCACGGCACCCCTTACATGTGATGTTGTTAAAACCCAGCATCTGTTTCCTTTGTTTGCAGTGGCGTCATGAACGAGAAACCTGGGCTGCTACGGACTGGAGCCGTATCGTCTTTAACGGAAAATCCAGGTTCTGTTTGGGATCCTGCTTTTGGGCTGCGGAGCAACACACCGCCATAACTGCAGGTTAGCCATCGGGAGAGCCATCACATATGACAATCGGTCACCCTTAGTCATGATACGAGGGACACTAACAACTCAGCGATATGTGCAGGACATTCTGCGGCCACACGTGTGTATCCTGCCATGGCAGGGCACCGTGCCACCGTGCCACCCACCCGCACAAAAGCGTTGGGATGGTTTACTAACATCATCTGCAGAAGATTGGGTGTTTTAACGGAGTAAAATGACAGCCTGTGTCGCGTGTTTGTCGTAATGATCGGGCAATTTGGGCCGTTTCTGGAGCGCAAACTACAGGGCCGGAGCAAACTGATGTGGCTTGTGCCCGACGAGTGATTTATCGAACACAAGGAGACGCTCACACCGGACCAGTCACTCAGCGTTTTGGGCGCCAACACAAAGGGCCGGAACACTACGGGACCAACGAAAGGTCCAAACACTCCCGGGACGTCCAGGGCCAAATCATGGAGATTGTTGTTGGACTGTTTACGCCCTTCTGTCGTGGACTTACTCAAAACCTTTAATTACTGCCTGTTATCTGTAATTAAAAGATTGATGGAACGAGATGGAGACAGACGTGGATCGTCTTATCCTTATCCCGAACCCATTCGTACCGCCGTTCACATTTTTTCCTTTCATGAGCTGTGAACCGATCGACCCCAGACCGAGTTCGGCTCTCTCGGACGTCCAAGGCATTTGTTTTGTTTACAGTCCGCATTCCTAATGGCACTAATTCTATTATATTGCTTCCAACAAAATCGTTCCAGAGCACAAAAACACGAGCACTTTCGGCCTCGTCCCGCCACGGATCCCATAAAAGGAATTTGGAGAAGCCCCTGAGATGGCTCGACCGTTGGCACGCGTCTCAAAACAGCCCATAAAGTAAAACCGGGGGTATTTAGCAAAAACATAAGGACAGGCCGAGCTCCATTTAGAGAGCGAGTAAATACACGGGAAGGACGTCCCCTGAGCCCCGTTACGAATGTTAGGACCGGCCCGTTTTGATCACGCCTGACTCATTCTCTGGACCAAAGGGAGCGACCTGGGTCCGGACTCACGAAGCTGGAACCCAGGGTCTTATAGACGTCCAAAAATCATAACAAAGAGCAGAAAGATCATTTGATCCCAGGTGAACATTCCTGCTCCAAATACAGCATGGGCAAAAGTATTGGGACGCTTTCACATTAGTCCTACAGGAGAGTTTATGGCGTCTCATTCTGGATCCTTTATCATTCATATTGGTATTTAGGACTGGGACTGTGGGGATTTTATCAGAAGATCATTCTTTTTTTTAGCTCATTCCATTTTTTTTCTTTTATTATTATCCTTATTTATTTATTTCATCCATATTTTCTTTCATTCTTCTCTTTTATGTTTTTCTTTCATATGTTTTCCTTTCTTTCGTTACTGTCTTGGTTTCTTTATCCATTTCTTTCCTTCCTTCTGCCTTTCTTTTTGTCTGGTGTTAATTATTTTTCTTCCGTTTGGTAATTTCGTTCTTTGTTTCATTCATTTCCTTCTGTTTTTCTTTCCTTTGTTTCTTTCTTTCTTTCTCTCTCTCTCTCTTTTGTTGATTTCTCTCATTTCATATTCACTTTCTTTCCCTCCTTCCTTTTGCCTCCCTTTCTTTGTGTCTTCTTTGTCTTGTCTTTGTCTTTTATTATTTTTTCTTTCTTTGTTTCATCCATTTCCTTCTACCTTTCGTTCTTTTTGTCTTTTGTTAATTACTTTTCTTTCCTCCTTTTATTTTGATTTCTTTTGTTTGTTCATTGATTTCTTTGTTTCTTCCTTTATTTCTTTCAGTCAAAAACGCCCATAACCCAAAAAAAACAGTGTGCTGTGTTTGTCTCAAGTTTTGTTACCATGGCAACGTAATACTGTCTGATGCTCGGGACTGTTTATTCGTATCAAACATCCGAAGCATTTTCCATCGCCGGACACCAGTTATGATGTCGTTATGAAAGATTGCTTCTGTGGGTTGTGTTCTCACCTAACACACGCCCACGCAGACGGGGAGAACATGCAAATTCCACATGGTGAACCTCTGAATGAGATTCTCACCGACCCGACCTCTGTCTCTAATGAACCAAAGTCATCATGACTGTCACATTCTAGGCAGGTGAACGTGGCGGTACGAGCTGTCCAGGGGTGCCCCCATGTAACACAGAACCAACGTTCGAAAGAAAGACGAGTAAAAACGACACCAGATCTTCACTAAACACGTTTTTGGGAGTGCATCACGGTACGACTGAGGGAGGTTTCCTTTCTAAGGACCTCAGGAAAAAAATGCAGATGCGTGTGAGGTTGGAGAAGGTTACACGACCATCTCTAAAGAGTTGAACATTTTGTGTCAGAATGGTGGGAGTTTAAGATGGTGGTGATTCTACCCAGGAGGGGTCGAACCAACAAAGATCACTCCAGGAGCAACTTACCTTGTTCAGATCCAGTCCTCGTGCGTTTCTTCTTCACAATCACTCAAAACTGATCTACATCAAATCAATCCTTTAAACAAAACACCGCCAAAGAAACAAGAACACGTGCTCTACTTCCGGTTATTGGAGCAGCAGCGCCATCTGCTGGACACTTTAAACACAGCGCTTATTTATCTATTATTTATTCCACTGCATTTATTATTTTATATTTTATAGCCCCTATTTTTTTAAATTGTATTATATATATACAATTGTATTGTATTTGATCTCTTATTTGCAATATTAATTTTCAATCTGTTTTTCTAATACTATCTATTTTATTATATTCTCCGTTTAATTATTATATTACCTTTTTAAATCCTGAGTTGATGTTCACTATTTCATTCGTTATATTCTTTATTTTATGCATTACATTTATTATTTTATAATGTTCTATATTCTCCGTTTGATTTATTGTTGAGGTTTTTTAATATTCTGTTTTTATCCTCCATTTCTATTTTATCTTTTATTATATTCATTACATTTACAGTGTCATTATCTTCTATTTTATTTATTATAGTTATTTTATTCTTTGTTTGATGTATTATATTAACAGCTTTGTTATATTCTACATTCTCTCCGTTATTCCATTTAATTGTAATATTTTATTTTTGTCACATTTTCTGTTTTATGATTTTCTCCGTTTTATATTTCAGTCTATTCTCTGAAATAGCCACTGCTAAAGCGGATATTAGATCCCACTGGATAAGTTCTTTAAACGTTGACTGGAATTGAGTAAGAACTTGTTTTTTACAGTATTATTACTTCGC
>JAUZST010006349.1:0-40328 GCA_034779995.1 Parotocinclus haroldoi
AAGCGGCGTTTCTTTGTTGAAGCGTCGAGAGAATCAACAGCACACTATAACATTTGATCTCTTGAAGGACAGCATTTTATATTGTTTCATTTTAAAGTAACCAAATACAAATTATATATTTTACTGACCCAAGCGTTTTTGCAAACGTTCTTTTTAAAGACAACCGGTAACCGGTCTTTTCTACGCCTTAGCGGCGTGTAATGGTCAAGGCTTCACTGATTTGTAGCTTTCACTTGTTTTTATATTACATTTTGTTTCATAGGTTATATCTGATGTCATTTTAATTAAGGCAACAACATCACTATACGCAATTCCATGCACAATTTGAACGTTTAAAAACGTGCTCTGGCAAGTTTATAACGTCTATTAAACGTTGCGTGCCAAAACAGACATTTACGATGTTACAACATAAAAGAGCTTCCAAATGTGTCTCAGGAAGTCCCACTGGAGTAACCTATTTTTTCCGCCGCGCAACCTGCTACAAGGCTCATAAGAGCTCATTCATTATGCGCACATTGTTTTAAGTGGCTAATATGCATTCCTGCAAATACAGATTCATCAAAACGGGTTACTTAAAAAAAGTTAATGTTCCCTGGAATATATTACCTTTAGCAGAGATGGGTATTCCTTGGTCTAGGAGACGTGAACAATATCCACTGTGTCCATAGTTTCTTCTCGTGAAAACAATTTCTTATCTCAAAACATTTCGGAATGCGACTGTTTGTTGTCAAGTTTTATTTTCTGTCGTTTCGCCGGGCACTGAGGAAGTTCTTTTGTTCCACTATTTATACACAACGTCAAAGTTGCACGCTCAGGAGGCGGAGCGGCGCTCGGGAGGGAAGGGGGGAAAACAGAACCAAACGCGCACGGCCTTATAAACGTTCTTCTACATTCACGGACTCATGATAACACACAGCACAACGCAAACCATTATTAGGTTTATTTCAAATTCTGTTAAAGCTCATAATCCAATGCGGTGCAGTGTTTGTAGCTTGGACTGAAACGCGACACAGAGCTGTGGCGCATCATGATAGCTTTAAATCGCCCTGTATCGCGATATATACATTGCAATGCTCTGTTTAAACATATTATTGTTGTACGATCGTATGCTGTCTAGGAGGCCACACTGTTATGGAAACGGCAAGTTCTTTACCATTCCCACTCAAGTGCTTTAAGATGACTAGTAATGCATAAGTTCTGATTCCCAAACTAGAATGCTCACTTAAGAAGTCTTGAGAGCTTGGCCAACTTCGTTTTCTAACACCAATATTATTAGGGTAGTCTAGAGGTTTATTCACGCAGCTCTCTTTCGATCACCTACCTCAGCTGTTGCAGCAGAGTTGCATCATTACATTTCCATACATTTGTGATTTCACAAAACTGGATATTTGCCAGTTACGACCGTTTTACATGTTTCTGTAATGTCCATAAGCGCCAACGTATTCGTTAGACTATTTGTGACACCCTGAGGAGATGGTATGCAAAATATACATTTTACAAGTAACCATATAAACGCACGGATTTTTCACCATTCACATTCAACTTGGGTGCGCGTTGTCAGTTAACGTGAATATGTATTGTGCCATATGGATTATACATGTTAACTGCATAGTATGGTTTTTCATTCAGTAGTTTGGTTCTGGAATATGTTGTGTATTTTTTTTGTGTGTGTGTGTGGGGGGGGGGGGTGTAAATAACCCAAATCATACAAAATATTAAAACAACGATTTAGTCTTAAACAGTTCGAATATTATTTATTTAACATCGCACGCGGGATCTATTTATGCAGGAGTAAACATAGTCGGTGTGCAAATTTGTTGACACAGCTGAAGAACTGACATTTTTCACCATCGAAGTATCTTATATTTACCTTTAAATACACAAGAGCTGATTAAATGCATGTAAGTTTAAACTATGTTTGCACCGAGTTCTCTGTATGCATCAAAGTAATTTTAAATCATTTAAAATAGGGCATAGGGTAATTCATAAACTGCTTCTGTATGATCGGATTGAAAGATCACCTCTCTTTCATTTCTTATAAATAGGGATTAAGGTAATCACTGTAAACTGATGATAAATATAAAGAAAACCAGAGTAGACAAAAATAGATTTTCGAAATCATACACTATAGTCCAGCACCATGTTGGTTAAACTGATTCTTTGTACGTTTTCTCCAACTGTAGAACTACGTCCTTGAGTTTGAAACACTGCAGGTTCTGCGTTTATTACTTAACTACATAAAATAGACATTAGACTAAACACTCTTACATTACCGTATTTGACATTTTACGGTGTTTTGTGTAGGTATGGTTTAATAAACGCACTATAATTTCATAGGCTGTGTGAATGTGTCATAACTTTGATTGATTGTTTATTGTAAGGATTAGAGCAGCATCTATGGTAAAATGACAAGGGGTTTGAGCGATTACAGCGTGAGACCTACAGTTAAAAACATACAGTTCTTTTGGTGTTCCTGTTATAGGTGTGACCGCGTTATAGACTGCTGTACGTTTTACCTATATACTTGTTCTTGTATTCATGAGGCATCCACCTTTTCATTGAAAAGTCAAAACGACAACTCACAATACAGGTAAAACTTCTCGTTCCCTCAAAGATCATATGTCTGTCACAGTGACAATAAAAATCGTGCGGGCCACCTTAACCTTTGCCTAAATGATAGCAGAAAACGAGATAACTTATGCAGAAATTGTAGAGTCGTTCAGTTAAATAGTGCGCATCGATGTTTTTTGTTTTGCTGGCGCATCGCAAAACAATTGGACAATTATTGTAGGTCTATTGTATGTTGAATGTTTGTTGAAACGAATTAGCAGAAAGCATATGTGTTACAAACTTTCTCTACTGGGCATAATAGGTTAACTGGGTTCATGCAGTATGAGCTCTTAGTTCCTGCCTGTTATGACAGGAGAATGTTGGTTATTGCTTATGTGTTTGTTTAATTTGCATGTGTGTGGGTGGAAGTGTGGCTCTGATGCAAAATAAGAATAATTACGATTCTGTTTTTTAAAGGTCAGCTAAAACCTCTCAAACTTCTGTGGAGGTATAGCTATTCACAAACAATGCTGAGTATGGGTAAATACCTGTGGATCTTACATCAGTTAAGGTTTGTGTGGTTTTCAGCCTGGTCTTTGCCTAAGTGATAGGCTTTAATCAAGAGGGTATTTCTATCTCAGGAATAGGACAGTCTCACACTAGAGCACATTCTGATTGTGTAGCCATGTCTCGCTAGAATGCCAACAACAACAAAAAAAAGTTGATTGTTGCAGATGTAGCATTGGGGTTTCATGATTATGAAATATCAATACACTAAATAAGTTACCAGTGGTTGAAATGAAGTGGCCTTTATTTGTTTCCATGTTGCTCCGCACAGCATTCAACCCCTAAGCATACAGGCAAGAAAGCCTGCAGCAAAAGCAGAACTGACAACACTAAAGAAGCATCCTCTTTTTAGGATACACTGGCCAGAGTCCAAATAATGATGTCATTGAAAATGACATCATCATAAAGTGTGTCTTTTGTCCCCCAATTACACTGCAGGTCATACTAACGTATTTTAGGTGGACTCAGTTGTCCTCGGTCTCCACAGTTTGCACTCAAAACCTAAAAATAATAATAATAATAATCAAGAACAACAAGAAAAAGGAATACTCGGACAATCAGAAGAAGTACATGTGTAAGTACACAGTGATGTTTATTTTGTCTAGGTAACTGATTAAGACAATTTAAGTGAAACAAAGAGAACAATGAAAACACATCATGCTGTAAAATTAACATACCACACCAATACTGAAGTTAGAGTATGTGCATTATACTGCTGCAAAGATAATTAAAATGCAGGATTATTTGGGTTCTGTGTGTATGTGTGCCTGAGGTTTTCCTATTTCAAGCATATTTCACTCCTGTTATTACTGTTGTATGCAGACGGGGTTTCGATAGTATAATATAGATAGATAGTATATAGTCAAAATCCTATATAACTACATCTCAATGGCTGATGCATTATCTTCTTCGATATTTTCCTAATACCACGGTTAACTGTTCAAATGTATAGCGGTACATTTACAGTGATCAGTTCTAGAACCTATTCTTGTATTTTTTTGTCTTACCTCTGTGGCTAGGTCTTTAGTTGTTTCATCTCATTCTGGAGCTTCCATTAGCTGTGGGACATTTACTGGCTGATTGGACAGTGGTCACTGACTAAAATATTGTAGTAGTATGGTAGATAAGTACAGTATATAAGTTTAAATGCATAATAATAATAATAATTATTATTATTATTTCTTTTAAAAATTATTATTATTATTATCACAGCATTAATTAATTTGCATTAAAAGTACATTGAAATTTAAGAGTAACATATGCTACCTTCAAGAAAACATAATGTTTTCATAGTGTCATGTTAATTTTTTAACCTGCTGACCACATGCTGCACATATACGTGAAAAACTGACCTTAATGACCTGGTCTGCTTGCAGTCCCCCTAAACAGCATTTGTGGAGAGTTTTGAAATGAAATTACGATGACAATTCTGTATTGTTATACACCTTAAGACACTCTCTCTTCAGGAAGAATGGGACAAAATAACATCTCAAATGCTTCATCATTCACTATCCCTAGTGACAAAATGTCTTTTAAGCTTTGTCAGAATGAATGGGTACATTACAAATTGGTAAATGTTTAAGTATCCCAATGTTTTGTGCATTGTGTTGCAGGCCTGAAATGTAGGAATTTATGTACAGTGGTACTTCAGTCCGCTGCATATGTAAGGCATACTACGCATTAATGGAGCATTCTGGAAGCACTGTATATCTGGGAGAATATCATGCTGTGTGTGTAATGGTTCTCACGGTTTTCTTTTTGTTGACTGTTATTACTAACCTTTTTCGGATCCATGGGGACTTCTTTGCGCTAAGATTACTGTACAGTAGATGAAAATATATAAAAAGTATATATAAATAAGTATAGAAAAACATGAGAAACACATCACAGACCTGCACTGAGTAAGGGATATTGAGAATCTAATTTACTAAAACACTGTGCACTGCATTGTGATCCGGTGTGTCAGATGAAACGAGATGCATGACCTGACTCATACAAGATCGTCTGCACCTCTTTCCCCACGCTGTAGAAAGCCTTCTACATAGCAGGTGATCCAACACACCCTCTACACAGCTTCTTCATCCTGCTGCCATCGGGGAGGAGACTGCAGAGTCTCCAGACTGAGGGACAGCTCTGTTCATCAGGCAGTCAGGTTGCTGAACTCTCTGCCTCCCTTCTGCCTCTTACCCCTGTAACACACAAACTCTGGACCACGCATCCACACAACACGCAAACCCTGGATCACACATCCACATGACTCACAACTCAATACTGGACTCTGAATCAGTACGGACTGGTCTGCAACCATTACAACATAAACATTAAGTCCATGTGCTCATTCAATTTGCAGTACTGTTATATTTTGCACTGCAAATGTCACTTTAATCTCAATTTTAAACCTTAATTTTCTTCTTATTTGTTTCCCCCATCAATATCAGGGATTATATAGTGTGTACAAACCACTATATATATACACACTACCGCATATGCCACTTTACTTCTGAATATCAGTAAATATACATACATAAACTCTATACTTCATACAGTAATATTTCACTGCGACCATAATAACTTTTTATACCTATTGTTTATTCATGTTTACATCATGTTTAATGTTTAATGTTGCACCATAGGTCTGAGAGTAACGTAATTTCAAGCCTGTGTATGTCCTGAACATATTACACATTTGTCAATAAAGTTGACTTTGACTTTGAACAAGTGCCAAACGAATGATGTGTGCCAAGACAAATTCATGTCCTTAAAATCTGTCAAGAAGTGATTTTTTTAACATTATTTTAGTACTCTTTTGCAGTTCATAAAGTTCATGGCAATTAAGGTAGCACGGTGATAACAGCAGGTGTGTAATGATGGTGCTAGTAGACAACATCAGCAGCACACATCAGCTCGACAAAAGCACAGTAACCTTTCACCAGCATTTGCTCCAGTCACTCCAAGTTGTGAATTTGCTTGGTCAGCAGTGGCTGAAAGCTTGGTTGGGTAGACATGAATAATGACATAACGTTTTTGTTAGCTCAGGTGGTGAGAACAATGGATTTACAATCTTGCATGCCACTACATAATAGCATATTCTAGTTTTACTATTCTAGTTTTACCTAAAGTGTCCAATTTGAGAGTGGCAGAGATTGTCAGCATCTGAAATCATACAGGCGATCAGAATGTTCCCAGGGCATGCTTCCAGCAATTTAGACAGCTAGTGATACACACAGTAGCAATACAATATTTGAATCTTAGAATTATTTATAAACAATTTTATGTTGAGTAAGGGAGGAGAGTAACCAGACTAATGTGGCAATGCATATAATTGGCACAAGCTTAGCAACACATCTGTCTGCACCCATACCACCAGTCCTTGGCCAAATGGCAGAACACTGCTGAAAAAAATCAAAGGAATGGTGCCAATCAAGCCATGAAACCATCCAGCAACTCGTAGGCGGCATCTATAATTTGTTGGAAATGATTGGCATTTAAATAAGGTTGCTAATCTGGATTCATAACTGTTACTATGTACTGACATGCTAGACTGGTTCGCTGGGCTGTGGTGGTTTAGCTGACAGTGAATTGGAAGAAAAGCACAGAGTTGCATTTAGAAGAAAAAAATTTGAGTACCAAAAAAGCAAATCGATAAAACAAAGGCAAGAAAGGGCAACAGAAAGTCACCCAGTGTATCACAAAGAAAGGTAGGTCTAGTCTCTGAGGAGTGAATATGTACCTCTTAGCTTAGTCCACAGTGAAATAGGCTGATATTAGTTATTTACTATTTTCACAAGCAATTTAGATTTTTTGCATTTCACCTCTGTTTTAGCTGACATTTATTCAATGTGGGAAAAGTTTTTGGCAGTTGTTCATTCCAAAGGGGTGCTTCCTGCCTGTGCAAGGACAGATAGAAGCAGCTTCAGGCTCATCCCCTACTCCCAAATAAGGAAGGTGAGCAGCATGGTGTAAGACTTGTCAGCTGGAATAATTACAGGGGTCTCAGTGGGAATTTATTGTATTATTATTATTTTTATTTTAAAATATCCAAATTATTTACAAAAAAATAATAAGCACAATATCCTTGCCATACCCTGCTGCTAAACACAAGCACATGCCACCATGCCTTTTAAGCTAAACTGTGTTGGTCAGGTTTTGGCTTTTCTGAACAACTCATGTTGTGTTCTGTTTGTTACACACATGGCATCATATTTCAGATTTGTTTTAATCAAAAAGGTTAATGTACATTTAAGATATATTTACTTAAAATCATTAATCATTATAACCAGTTAATTTTCTCTTAAATAATTGTACAATGAAAATGAAATGTATTTGCATTTGTTTTCTTAGCTTATTAATTAACTAAAAAAATAGGCAGTAATTACATATTATACATATAATTATAAACCATATAATCATATGTCAGTTTTGCATCAAATAGTGAATTCCACTGACATTTTTTTCAGGATAAGTGTGTTCTGGGGTGGTGATGCCCAATATAGTATCTTTTCATGGGGTTTAAAATCTTTGACATCTTCCCTGGAAGGGGGTTTTCATGGCTGTTCCCAAGGAGCACTGCAATTTGCACTTGGACAAGCTGCTTATGTACACACTAAGGCTTAACAAATCTATACACTGACTGGAAAAAGTGAACCACAACTCCACCCAAAAAGTGTAAACTGCTGTAGAATATGGTTTATTTTCTTTGAAATATCAAAATCAAGGCAAGGTAGTTCAGTGATGGGTTGCAGTGGCCACTGTTGGGTCACCTATGCAGCTGCCTGGAGCTTCAGTTGGATTACCTGTTACACCATTGCACTGTTTTATCTCCTTAAAGCAAATGGTGTGCTGTTAAGCAGAAGGCAGATGAGGCATTTCAGTTCCACTGGGATGCTCTTACCACACTGGATTTTCTCTGACTCCCTGTTCTTGGCACTTCGTTTGTGGTGGGTGCTAATGCTACTAAGGTGGGCACTGAGGTATACAGATTACAGAATAATACATTTTGGTAGATGCTTCTAAAAACCTGAGTAACTACAAGATGCTGGCAGTAGTAACGGGACAAAGCACGTAAGCATCATCTCGGCATGCCGTTCACTTTTCACAAGGATGAGACATGAGAGGAGATAACCTATTGAACCATTGTGCTGCAGTCTTTCCAGTTTTCTATACAACACAAGCTAATGCTGCCGCTTTAGCAGCAGCTCTAAATGAAGGTGCACTGCTGGCATTGCAAGTGGTTGAAAACAGTCCAGTGATGTGTGCTTTGATATAGGCTGTGAGGTCATTTCACAGCACGGCACTGATAAGTTGTGCTGGGTACAGGAGCAGGGCAAGGAGCAACCATGTAGGCTTTTAAATAAAAATGAAAATAGTGAAACTAACAGTGTTGTACCACTTCTGGGAAAAACCCACTTCCAGGACACAGTGTAGCAGTTGTTGCAGGAGCTGTGTAGTAATGTGCTTGGAGTAGTGCAGAAGGGGTTGGATACTTAGATCTCAAAAACACTGCAGTTTTCAGTAGCAGTTTAACTGGCCTGACTGTTGTTTGCCCATTGCTGCGACACATGAATGTACCATAAGGGACTGGTGTGCCATGGTGGCTAGTTGGGCAGCTCAGAAAGAATCACACTGACACATGTTCAGGGGTGGATTTCAAAACCCGTGGACAAGTGTTTGGGAACCTCACCATGAGCATAAGCTCCATCACTGCACATGTTCAGGACCTCCATTCCTATATGGCTGCTGTGCACTGGCTGGCCACAGAGTGGTAGCAGGATACAAGTTAATGCCTGAAGTGGCATGAGTATGGTTTTACAACCTACTGTTGCTGCAGAGAACCTGCGAGGGTCCATGCATTGTGTCTAAACAACTGTCTGAAGTTGCGTTCAGGGGATGGGATGGAGTTGTGGGACACCACAATCACTTTTTTTTTTTACTTTTAGTCACTTATGAAGTCTAGTTATGTGTTAGGGGTATTAGGGGATATTTCATAATTTTTGTGGGCAGTAAGGTATGCTTGATACACAAATTAATCGGGTCTTGTCAGTATTTAAAACCAAAATGAGTTGACATAGTACAGAGTTTACGAATTTACGTAGCTCTCTCATCTGCCTCACCTTCCCCGGGCTATAATAAGGTATTTCAAGTAAATTCGAACTAACTTCAAGTAACTAATATTATTTAAAGTAATGAGTTGAAATGTCTATGGCTCCATCTAGTGATCAAAAGTTTGTAATTGTAACTCCAACTGGAATTATTCAGCGTGAAGACCTGTTTGAATTAAATCAGATGGTGTTTGCTCCCTGCATTGTATAAAAGTGCACGTATCAATTTATCAGAAACGTCTACAACGTCAGCAATGTCTGATTAGCAATACACAGATTCTCTATACCAGTATTTCCCTTTAACATTCTGACATAGGGCACAATTTCTTAGATACAGCATGGTACTGTAGAGTTAGGGTTCCTGCTGAAAAGACCAGCCTAGCCATGGGTTTAGCTGGTTACCAGTCTTAGCTGATCTGGTTAACTGGTTTTAAAGTGTTTTTGGACGGTGATCAGACAGTTTTTTATATGGATAATTTGGCAGTTTACAGTTACAGATGATTTCAATACATTGTATGAGAATTGCAACCGGTTGACGAAAAGTAAATGGTTGACAAAATGTTGACAATGACCATTATAGCTATGCCATAATAACATGGAGTTTTCATATGATTCTCATTATTTTTGAAAATGTTCGCTCCTGTTTGTTTGTTTTGGTAGTCGGATTTGGATAATCCAGATTGATTTTCCTTAGTCACAGGGAGCATAAACATTCATACTTGTTCACACACACGGGCATACAGTATAACATGCCATAAAATGGGTACATGGACAGTCTGAATCCTAAAAAGCTGGAAAAAAAGTACAGAGGAAGAATATAACTATATATAGATGGTAAATATATCAGAGGCAAGAAAATACACATATTTACATATTTACTTTAACCTACTGAGGATTTAGTTCAAACCTAGCTCTGTGCATTGAGTAAGTTTCCTATTGTCGCTGTTATATTGTTTTAGAGTAATACATCTTTTAGTGTATTAGCACGGTGGCTTACAGCAAGAAGGTTCAATCCCAGGTCACAGCAGCCTGGTCCTTTCTGTGTGGAGTCTGCTTTTCCTCCCTGTGTTTGTGTGGGATTCATCCAGGTACTCCGGTCTCCTCCCACAGTCCAAAGACATGTGTGTTAGGTGAATTGGTGTCTCTAAAAAGTGTCCCATAGTGTGTGACTGTGTGTGCCCTACAATAGATTGGCGCCACATCTAGGGCTGTTCCCGCCCTTTCGCCCAGAGTTACCGGGTGGGCACCCGGCTGACACCGTGTGGATTAAGCAAAATTTTATGGCTGTCTTTTTTAGTGCTGATGTCAGATTTGTCACATAACCTACATCTATTTACAGTGAAATACAGTAGATATGCTTTACATTGACGTTGATCTACGTATTTTTGTTTTATTTTAATACAATCCATTAATATATTAAAACCGCGTGCTATTTTGGTGCTTATTTTGTACTTCCACGGTCAAAGTGCCACTCCCCAAACTATATACAGCAGTTTACAGGTAGGCGGGGCTGGATGTCTGGCAGATCTAACAAAACCTCCCAGTACTTAAACGTCCGTCTCATACGGGGCTGGCCACCTATCTCCGCCCACCTTTCCTTACGTCATATTTTAGCAACTCCGTCCATTACTGATGTGTCATGTTTCAGAGTCATTTCTTTAAGAATTATAAACAAAGAACCAGGGTAGAATGTTCACGAAAAATCTACAGTCTCGTTCCTATTTTTTTATTTAATCCGACTGTATTATATGGTGTCTCTCCATGCCCTGGGCCTTGATAACCTGGGTCTTTGAGAAGTATTCCAAACCTGCTCTGCCAACTGCCATATTACTGAACATAACATAACTCTTCCATTTCCACTGCTTTTCCCACCCCCATTTCCTGCCACTTCTCTATTCAGTGTAGCTGATGACAATCATTGGTCCCCAAAGTCCCTATATCGTAGCGTCTCTCGCTCATGCCACCACGAACCCTTCATAAAAAAGGGATACATTTCAGAAACAAAGAGGTGCCCCTAATAAAGTTATCGGTGAGTGTGTAAACACAATATTATTATAAATTAAACTTTTTGTTTTCACAATTTTGCTATCTACAAAGTTACAGTGATCTTTATGTATTTTAGTATTCTAAATCCTAACACCAGTCCATTCTTGTCAATGTCCATTTCTTCTGCACAATGCGATCTACTTGTAAACTCTTGCAGCAGTAATGTAACATCATTATTTAGATTATTATTAGCTAGATTATTTAGCTAATTATGCAAAAAGATAATTAATTTCCCAGAAAGCTAAATACACAAAAATAAATGCTGAATATGCAGTTAGTATAACTAAAAGCAAGACTGCTTATTAAACAGTTTAAAACTGCTGATGTCTGCATTTTATGACTGTATATGCAGCATGAAATCCAACAGGGTGGTTCGGTGGGTAGCACCACTGCCTCACAGCAAGAAGTTCCCCAAGTCTGGGTCTTTTCTGGGTGGAGTCTGCAAGTCCTCCCTGTGTCTGCGTGGGTTTCCTCCCACAGTGCAAAGACATGTGCGTTAGGTTAATTGGTGTCTCTAAAGTGGCCCTTAGTATGTGACTGTGTGTATATGTGCGTGTCCTACGATGGATCCATCTAGGGTTGTTATTGCCCTTAAATCTGTTTGTCAGTGTTTGTGAATTTGTCATCCAACATTCAAATAATTCATGTATGAATTATCCTGATGTATTCTGTAACATTTTGGTTGTTTTACAGCAGCTAAACAAAGGAGAAGTAGATCTGACTTTGTATTAAAAGCTTATTATGCATAATTTGGGATTACACTGGGTGACCAGGACAAACCTTGGTCACCACACAAAGTGTACAGGATATGTGACAGCAAACTAAATATCGCAGAAAAAGTTTTGGCGTTCTAATGTTGTGGTGAAAGCCACAATCGGATAACTACTACTTCTGCATCGTAATTATTACAGGCACAAACACAAAGAAAAAGTCTTCCATCCAGAACCCAAATTCACTGACAAGTCTAAAGTGTTGTTTCACAATGACAATACATTAGCTTCCATTCCTATTTCTCACTCTGTAAATATAAACATATGAATCCATGAGTACCATCCAAAAAATCAAATATAATGATAATTGCTGTATTTTATGTGGTGACCTGAAGGGTATGTCAGTGCTTCTAGGAAACAAAGCAGTTACATGAGATACCCTTGCTTCTTTTGCCTTTGGGATAGCCGAGCAAAGGCAGAACATTATACAAGGAAGGAATGGCCCTCTAGAGAGAAATTTGAGATTGGTGAAAAGAATATTAAGAATGAACCACTTGCTAATCTTTAGAAAGTGTTGCTGGCAACATTGCATATAAATTGGGACTCATGAAACATTTAGGGCTTTGGATATAGATGGTGAGTGCTTTAAGTACCAAATTTCCTGCTCTTTCACATGAAAAGTTGAAAGCTGGCATATTTGATGGCCTACAAATTAGGCTTCTAATAAAAGACAGATAATTCTTCAATACCATGAAAAGCATAGAAAAGGATGCTTGGTCTGCTTTTTTGATTTGATCACAGACTTTCTTGGCAACCTCAGGGCCGAAAGTGGTAACATTTTAGTTTTTAAGACTGGGAGCAAACATGAGTGTCAAATTGGATTTTACTTGATAGCCACAAGGAAACTGCACTTGAACTACACTGTACACAAACATTATGGGATATTTGATTGGGGATATTTTAATTTTGAAATATCCCCTACGTTTTGTGAGCAGTATATTTGACAACCCTGATCATAACTATTTTAGAGCATCTAAAAATTTCTCCATAACAATCACAATTTAAACCACAATTGCTATCTTGGTTGGACATTATTTGCATTAAATGAATATATTATGTGCTTTCAAATATGTTCTGTGTTTCATCCGCTATCGGTTAATATCAAGGAATATTAACAAAGATTATCAACAATAATTACACCAGCAAAGAATATCACATTACAATTTTAAAATCACCATTACACTTACCTCAAGCTTCCAGTTAAGAGGTAGTGGAGCTGAAGTGTGACGTGTCAGACATGGGTGGAGCTAGTTGTGTTGAATATCTGGTACTACATACCCTCAGGCTATTGTCTTTGTTTAGCTTATTTAATGTTGTTTTCAGCATCAATGGCTATTTAAGAACAGTCACACGGTTGCATATACATACAAGGTTATATTAAAACAGGTCATACTTGCTAAGATCAGGGTAGTTTTAGTGTTATCAAGTGAGTTCCTGTTATTAATGTATGTCATTGGTCTTTGGGAGATAATTAGAGTATGCAGAGCAAACCCTGTTGGATGTGGTTAACGCATACAAACTCCACACAGGCAGAATCATGGAAGCTGGACCTGTGAGGTGACCTCGCTAACTGCTACGCCACCCTCGGCTATTATCATAGGTGTGGGATTTCAACACGCCTGTTAATATTTGGCTTGGTTTTTTATGTCACAAACTGGTTCATTAGAAATATACTGCCACCATCTTAGTGACTACACCTATTGCTACTGTTGGCTGTATACATTGGTACTTCATCCTCTTCAGCCTGAAATGGCAGAATATGAGTTCAATATTTTTGTTCCAGCAATAGTCTTCAAAAACATCCTAGAGGAAACACTGTTATGTGCATGTATGCTGCTCACAAAAATCTCTAATCCATTCATTATCTTCCGCTTAATCCACACAGGGTCACAGGCCAGTCGCTGCCCACCCGGCAACTCTGGGAGCAAGCGCAGGAACAGCCCTAGACAGCAATCCATCATAGGGCACACACAGTCACACACTAAGAGCCACTATAAAGACACCAGTTAACCTAACACGCATGTCTTTGGAATACCCGGAGAAAACCCACACAGACACAAGGAGGACATGCAGACTCCACCCATGAAAAGACCCAGACTGCTCCACTCTGGGATTGAACCTTCTTGCTGTAAGGTATCGGTGCTACCTACTGAGCTGCCAAAAATCCTCTTATATCCCCTAATTTTTGTGAGCAGTGTATATAGATCTAGAGGTTTGGCTAATCCAGCCACAGATTTTAAACATTTATTATAATTTATAAACTACATCCATAGAATCAGCGACAGCACACTGACCATTATTTAACACCGGAACCGCCATCGCAATATTACCCTTGGTATTTCAATGCTGGATCGAAAAGAAAAGCTATTATACTGCCAATACTGCGAACATAGATCTCGCGCCACATTTTGGTGTTTTGGAACGTACCACTTTGGAATATCCCATTTTGGGGTAGAGGTGGGAGGAAAAATCCTTTTGGGTAAATTGTTGTCTGTAAATTAACCACGAACATATATTCGATGCAATTATTTACTACGAAACATAAGCACGTACATTATGTCTTCCATAGATCTACAGCCGTTTTCTAGAAAAACAACTCTTAAGAGCCAGTGAGACCCCTTAAGCACAAAAAGTGTGCCGTCGCCATTTGTGCGCGAGGAAGCGCTTGAGTCTGACGTTTTTTTTCTGGTTTATGGCAACACATAAGTCCAACGAAATGACAACGAAAAAGAAGCGTTGTCTACATAAGAGTAATGGCAGCTGGGTTGTCATCGCTGCAGGTATGAAATCTTCACTATTATACTTCAAGCAGTGTGTTGGAACAGTTTAAGTTAAGTAGAAGCTGTATGACGAAGCTAAAAAGCCAAAGCACGACAATTTAGGTAATCTTAGTAGTATTCTCTCTGATACCTGCGCTACATTTTATTGATGAATTTAGTAGTATTGTGCATTTTTAAAAGCTTGTCGTCTTGGAAACGTTCTGCCAACGTAATCCGTATGTGATGCTCACGTACATAGCGGTTTACGGTAACACACTGGCGGGACGTTGTATGTATTGTTGATTCGTTAGGTGTGAAACTTTTGTTCGGATGTTGAGCGACGGATGTAAATGTTATTCATCAAAATTGATATATGTATTTTGTTAACGATTTAAATTGGTAACTGAATGGCATGATAGCAATATCCTTCCTGGAGATTACGGTCTTTTGAAACATGAAACGCTTGCATAAAAATCATAAATACATTTTGTGCTTGAGTTGTTTTTTGAATTGCAACGGTCATTCAGATCTACAATTGCCACTATTTAATAAAGCACCCAAGAAGTGGTTAAAATGTTTCTGTATTCTCTGTATCTGAAGTATTGACATCAAAATTACTTTTAATGAGCTAGTTTGTTAGGTATGAAACAGCCAAATCCGAAGGCTTGTCCCATAGGCTACGTTCACATTGCTTAAATCTGTTTTTTTGTTGCTCAGATCGGATTCGGAAGTGATCTGCATTTTTCTGTAGTGTGAACGTCTCACATGAGCACATTGATACCAATATACACTTCGTCACAAACAACAAAAAAACGTCATCCCAGGCTACTTGGTGTGTAAAGTTGTAGTGGATGTGATAACAGCTCATATGTGGAACAGAAGACATCTCTCTTGATGAACATACTGAGGTCAAGAAGGTGGAAAATTCTTTATTTTTCTTTGGCATTGTAGCCTCGATCATTTGTGGCAACGGTTTGCCATTTACATTTGCCAGATGCCCTTATCCAGAGCAACTTACAATTAATACTTAGTCTTACAATTCAAGCAATTGTGGGTTAAGGGCCTTGTGGCAGAGGTGTAATTTGAACCTTCTGGTCCATAGTCCAGTACCTTAACTGCTAGGCTACCACAATCCTATTATTTAGCAATTGTTTCAAACACTTATTTTCTGAAACTTATTTCGGTCAGTTCCTTCCAGCTTTGCTCAAATGGATTTGTTTCCCCAGATATCAAGCAAATTCCCAAATTCTTCTTCTTGCTGTTTTGCCGCACTCATGAAAGACTCATTAAATCCGATCTGACCGTTCTCTTTCAAATCGCATGTCCATCAGATACGTATCCGATCTTGGACCACATATTAAAGTGACTCAAATCCTATATGAAAAGTTCGGATTTGACACGCCCACACAGCCCTGAGAAAGTCAGATCTGTAAAAACTATGTAACCATAGTTTTGGATCTAGGCAGCCACTAAAAATGCTGGGTTGTCAGATTTCACAGTTTGTAAGTTGGTAGGCAATCCAATACTCAAACTGAGTTTTGAATACTTAGTCTTCATTAACTTTTTTGGCTTTTTATCACCATAATCTTCTTGTAATTAAGTGCTGTATATTTTTGTTTTGTTCTTAACAGACTCGGCAATCGACGCAACAAAACTACATGACTGCAACCCAACATTCGTCAAACTCAGAAACCCAGCTTCAGGTTTGAACAAAATCTTTGATCTTTTCCTGCTTTGAAGATAGCTGGTTCCAAGCTCCAGTCATCATGATATGCAGTTAACTGGAGTTAAGAACAAACTGACACTAATATTCTCCACTGATATTCTCTAATCTGTGTTTAAGGTTCTGCATCTCAGTACCTGTTCAGTAGTGGGGATGTGCGAGTGTATGAGGTGAAAGCATTTGTTGAAGAGTTCCATTCTTGGTTTATTGATCAAACAGTTCAAAGTGGTAAGAACACAACCAGTTCTTAAATAATGAGACCAAATAACACATTATGTTCTGAAAAAACTTGAATGTATCGTAAACCGAGGGGTTTAGATAGACTGTAGGTGTAGACTACCTTAAACATGCTTAAAGCACTTACATTAGTGTGTAGTTGGCAAAATCATGAACACAGAACCTGTTTTGAATATGTTGTTGAATATCTCGTGATTTATCGAATAAGCATTTGAAAACCATCAAGAAAGTCAGATTCCTTGTATAGATTCACAGCATCTGCAGGATAGTATTGTACTGCTTTTCACATGTCAGGGGTGGGGGGAGGGGAGTGAGGGGAATCAAAATTCAGGATGCAGTTTCTAGTGAATGCATATTTGTGTGCATTATTGGATTTCCATCGTAAAGCAAACCATTGTGAAAGCTGGGGGAATTGCTTATTTTGGCTTGCTCATTGATCCTGTCGTTAGTATTCCTGCATATTTTGTTCAACGTTTAACATTAAAGGGAGATGTATTATTTTAACTGATCAAGTGTTCGCTCTCTCTCATTGTAAAAGGGAACCTTTTTGACCCAATGTACTTCTGTTGGGTTTGTTTGACATGTGGGGTCTGGCCACCCTGAGGCATAACTTGCAAAATGGCTACCAAACACTTTTTGAGGAGACTGAAAAGCATGATATGCATGAGAAAATGAAGTATTTAAATGAAATAATAATAATTAAAAATATATATATTCGTTGGATGCAGGTTTGCATTACATCCTATTGTGATATTATTGACTAGTTACAAAGTTGAAATCTGATTGCCTGAGTCATATAGTCCGAGTTTTGCATGTTGACTGGATTACAGACAAAAACTATACAGTTATCAGATTATTAAGTGCATGTAAACACAGCAAGTGCTCATCAAACGACAACAAGTTATGTATTTATGGATTTTAGCTATATGTGCACTAATAGTTGCCTATTAATAGTCATCGCTAGAAGTGTGAAAGTGGCTGTACCTCCATTATTACCGTACTAGGTAACATGAGGCACATGTATTGTAGATGTTTGGTTCAGTACAGCAGCAGATTGGAATTGTGTAGTGTGTGAACCCTAGTCGTTTAGTGTGCTATGGACATTTTTCTCATTCAGCATTAAAATGTGTGAAACTCAGTTGTGCCAGATCCATTAAAACAGACTTAACTTTGAAGCTTTGCTGAGTACAGAGTATAATATGGTGTTCAGAAGAAGTTTCACAAAACACGTCTTGTACATGGGATACCAACATTCTGCATTTGCAGTAGCAACAAGAATTCTACACAGCACAATCAAATTAGTCAGTCAAGCATTGGATTGCAAGGTTTGTGTACAGACTCCTGTAACCCAGCTTTTCTGACATGTGCATTTGCCATCATAGGGTACTTTCTAATCCTGCTCCTAAATTACCTGAGTACTACATAATTTAGTTCCCTTTGTGCAACTCGCTCATTGTAAACACGGGTCTCAGGTGTATGGGAGCTGAGTTAATGCTGAAATCTGTTGAGCATGGGTCCGGAATGACATATTTTACATATTACTGTTAGGGCATGCTTCACTGTGTGCCTAATTAAAACACTCAAGTGTCAGGGTTAGGTATCACAGCTTTAATAAATGACAAAATTATGTATTTTATTTATGAAAAACCTTCAACTCTGTGTTTCTTTTTATATTTAGCCAAATTGAGAACTGGTTTTATTTCAGTCAAGTGGGAAATTGTGTTTTGTATTTATGTGTATACTGATGATTTTATAGATGGCAGACTGCTGTATTTGACTCCTATGGATCCGCTGTTTCTGTTATTACCATACCTGCAAAGTGGTGGAAAGGAGGTAAATATGTTTTGAAAATCTTCAGTAGTACTCAGTACAGTAGAACCTTGAGTACTTTTTAGCAATGTCAGATTTTGGTTTCTATTGCAACATCAAACCTATACACAACTAGGCACTAAGGATTTAATGATTTATATTTGTTTGCTCGGTCTGGTAGTTGAGCAAGGTATGAATATTTGCCAATCTGTTAGAAAAGCAACAAACTTTGCTTTACTGTTACTTAAAACAGTAACTCAAGTAAAAGTAAAAATAACATTCAACTATTTATCCAGTGAAAATATGACAAGTTTGCACACTCACTAAACATGCTAGTTGTTAGTCATATCTGCAAAGTATGAATTGGTATGATGCCAGTATAGTGGATACAAATTTTTACTTGTAAATTCTAAACATTTGAGTACAAGTCCGTTATTTGTGGTCCAGTGAGATCGTGAGATTGTGATCAACATGTTGCACACAGGCTAAGTTCCAACCAGTTCAACACATGGTAATGGATGAAGATTACCCTGGCTGCACAAGGCTGCTGAAATGTAAACAGACTCTTGACACACTTCACCATGTCACTGATGAGAAAGGTCTGTATGTGTGCTTGTCTGTTACCTTGCACGCTTCTGTTTTACAACACCAAATCAGAAAACAAAGTTCATTGCAGACAGTATAAACTTTTATGTTTTGTCTTTTGTTAATAAACATCCATTCCTTTTCATCCATCAATTTCAGGCCTGCAACGCATTAAGAAAGATGAGCGCAATTTAGAACCCTTATTCAACAATACCCAGTAGAACCAGCAAGGGAGCGAGACATTTGTCAAGCACTGCATTACAGAGTTACATACACAAATGCCAATTAAAACTTTACTGTGCATAAAAGAAACACAATGTTAACAATGTCCATTAGTGCCAGTGACTTCCCTAGGCTTGGAGGCATCTAAGATGGGCCAACACACAGTAATCTGACCACAATACATGTTTCCACTAAGTATTCCAGGTGTTTTTTTGGAAACAAAGGACACGGTGTTCTCCAGACCAAAGACAAAAATGACCATCCAGACTATTATTAGCCATAATCCAATAGGGTCTGGGCCTGCAGTATAGAGAATGTGTAGAGAATTTAGAAATTATAATCCCGTACTGTTGCACATCTTAAGATGTGTTTGAAGGAAGACTGGTTCAGAATAACACTTGAAATACTAAATTGCTAAAAGTCTTTTATGTGTGGTAAAAGGAATGGCAACATTAGGAAGTGGCAAATGCTTTACCATCCCAACATTTTTTAGAATGTATTGCAAGCCTGAAATGCAGGAACGGATGTTTATTAACAAATTAAATTCAGTTGACCAGAAAAAAAACTTGAAATATCCCAGGTTCATATTGACTGCTATTAAATAAAAGTTAAATGTAAGAAACATTGTGTGTTTTATCTGCATTTTTTATACTGTCCCAACGTATTCTGGTTTGGAATTGTACTTTTTAAACTTTGTCAGTTTTATAAGACCTTTTCCCCTCCTACTCCTGTAGAGGTGGGTGGTCAGAAGTTTCACAGATACAGCAATGAAAAGACAATGGATTGGTTGAAGAAAAAGGTTTGTATAGATTTCCTTATATAATAATTAATTTGCACTCGATGTAGAATATCCAATCCACCAAGCAGGTTTTAGGTTGTGGGAAAATACCAGAGTACCAAGGGAAAAAAAACTGTAGTCTCTAATAGAACGTGCTGAACGGGAGAAGTGGGAGGGGCTACTATATAAACGTCAGAACACATGTGGTTGCGCCATTCATTCTAGATCTCCGTATTCACAATCTGTAAACTGAGCCTCAACGAGGTGTGTTCTGACCTTGAAACAAATTCTTGCCTCATTCTTTCTAGTACCATGCGTAGTGTAATTATTTTTCTGACCTGTTATACTCTATACTTGATTTTTGGCTGCGTTTTCAGTAAAACCGTGTTTGGACTGATGTTTGTGTTCGGCTCAATTGTGCGAGTGCACGCACTGCTATTCAGTAAAGAGCTTTTTACCAGTTAAGCAAGTTTTTCTAATCTGTAATGTATAATATGCAAGACCATCAGATGGTTGTCTTTATTTTATAACTTTAGTCATTTTCTAGAAATAGGATTGCTTCTTATTT
The DNA here is from genome assembly GCA_034779995.1 of Parotocinclus haroldoi. Classification (NCBI taxonomy): domain Eukaryota; kingdom Metazoa; phylum Chordata; class Actinopteri; order Siluriformes; family Loricariidae; genus Parotocinclus; species Parotocinclus haroldoi. The sequence goes on from JAUZST010006349.1 coordinate 20,713, forward strand.
TTTTCATTGCTTCTTATCTAATGTCCTTTCAGGTTTTAAACACAGTCAGTGCACTTAAAAAGAGTGACATTTCTGTAGGTGACGGAGTGAAGTCCACAACATTTGTCAGAGTTAAACAGGAAACAGATGTGACCGAAGGTAAGACAAAGTGAATGGATCATTGACTGCTGAATGTTGTTTATCTGTGCTTGCATACTGTGTGCTCAGGCTATGTTTATTTTTGCAGAAGATTACTTGCGTTATGCTCATGGACTGGTGTCTGAGTATATTAGTGAAGAACTGAGCAAAAACCTGCACAAATATTTGCAGTAAGTAGCACACACATTCATGCAATTACCAGTTGCCCATCATATGTGCAAGTGGGATGCATGCAATCATACAAAAATGCCAGGTGGTCTGAGGGACTTCTGGTCCAGAACGCTGACTCTGTTGGGTCCTTGAGCAAGGCTACAATTAGCCCATAATTGCTTGGATTGTAAAATCCTATCTGGACAAGGGCGTCTGCTAAATGACGTAAATGCAAATGAGCACCAAAACATATCTGTACAGACTGGACCAGTGAAGTCATAGCCTGGTCTGATGAATCTTGATTTCTGCTGAACTTTGGCATGGTCAGAATTTGGTGTCAACAGTATGAATCTGTGTACTCAGCCTGCTTGGTGTCACAATGTTGGAAGTGTTGTAATGGTGTGGGGAATGTTTATTTGATAATCTTAGGCCATTAATACGAATTGTATTGTCGATTGGTAAATTAGTATAATGTTCCTCCTAAAGTGCTCAATAAGTGGATATAATTTCATTCAACATGTGAAACTTTGTACATGAAATTGTTGTTTTTATGCTGTTCGCAACAGTCTGTTGAGTTTGTTAGAGTAGTAACATATAGAAACTTGTCAGAAAACACGTGCTCACAGGGACTATGGTGGAATAATGATTAAAATACTGGACTATGGACCAGAAGATCCAGGTTTCAAATCCCACCTCTTTCAGGCAGTCACTTTTGGGTCTTTTTGCAAACCCTCAATTGCTTGGATTGTAAAATCATATCAGTTGTAGGTCTGTTGGATAAAGGTGGCTGCTGAATGACTTGAATGTAATGCAATGTGTCTTTTAACAATTTTTACATTTTGATGGTAGTCTCAGACTTTGGTGTAAACAGCATTACTTCATACTGTTACATTATCTTTACCCTGTAGTTGAAGCATTAGCTATGTTTGTAGGAACACTGAAATGGAATAGAATTTTGTTTTTCTCAATTCTTTACTGCATGGATTCAGTGTTCTTTTGATCTTCTGTTCTATAGTCACATGATTGCACAGTATAGTTCCTACACATTCTTCAGGTGAACCATGCTATGAATCTCCTGTTTCACTGCAATGTACTTCAAAAAGCAGTTCTACTGGATTTAGAACCGGCGGTTGGGAAGGCCACTTTAGAACACATTGACATGTTAATGAAACCAACTGCGTTTTGCTTTATAATATACAGCATTATCATGCTGAAAGTAGCCTTAACAAATAAATTTAGCTTATATAGGTAATCACACCAAATGGGTATTAACTGGTATTAATGGTGTCAAGAAAGCATTCCCTACACTATTACACTACGTTCACTAGCCTAGACTGTTGACAAGGTAGTCTGGGTCCGTGGACTCGTACTATTTGTGCCAAATGCTGACCCTACCCGCTATCATATTGTTCTGTTTTCAGATGTCTAGTTTTGGTGAACCTGTGGCCAATGCTGCTTTGGTTATTTGTTCTTGGTTAACTGAAGTGGAACCTGACGTTTTATTATATTTTATTGATGCAATTGGAAAACTGAATGGTCTGAGTAAGTGTTGCAAAATGAAGTGTATTGAGATAACTATTGAGATAGAAGCTCATATATATAGATGGTCCATATTCCATTATGTAGTTGTGTATATATGTAATATTTAGTGCCTGCCTCTTTTACCTTTCTTTTTTAATTTAGGCAATTGACTATTGATCTTAAAATGAATCTGCAGCCTGTGTAGGAAGTTAATTGTGGCCCCATCTGCTTTTCCACTAGTGATGCACTGAAACGTTCTTTGGTTAAAACTACATTTTGAACACAATTAATTGAGCTAAAAGAATAATTTAAAAAAAGATACATCTGTATACCAAGGGCAGCACGGTGGCTCGGTGGGTAGCACGACTTCCTCACAGCAAGAAGGGTCCCAGGTTCAATTCCAGGGTGGAGTGGCCTGGGTCCTTTCTGTGTGAAGTCTGCATGTCCTCCATGTGTCTGCATGGGTTTACTCTGGGTACTCCGGTTTCCTCCCACGGTCCGCAATGATGTGTTTTAGGTTAATGGGTGTCTCTAAAGTGTCCCATAGTGTATGACTGTGTGTAAGTGCCCTACGGTGTTTTGGGCCCTTGCTGCCAGAGTTGCCAGGTGGGCAGTGGGTGGCCCGCGACCCCGTGTGGATTAACCAGAAGATAATGGATGGATGGATGGATCTGTATAGCAATTACAGTTCACTTGTTTAGTGCCTCTAAAGGCTGAAAATGATTTTGTTGTTAATTTAGAACATCAATTATAATTACTTCAGAATTTTTTTTTTATTTCCATAGGAATTATTTAAAATTGTTCTTTCATATTACTCAACACAACCAACCAGTCTCTACACACCTACCGGTGCTCGCCAAATGGAAGCACAGTAACATGCCAAAGCAACTTTATTTGCTGAGTATTTTAATCCTCACTTGCGGATGCCTTTCTATGCTCATATTTAGATTTTTCCATTAAAGGTACTATACATGCTTTCAGGCTTCGCATGTGTGCCAGGTTCAAGCCCATATCCCTCTTGCTCGTTTTATTTGCTGTCTGTGTTTGTCTCCACTTTCTGCCCCAGCCTGACACACACATTTTCAGTCAATTTTTTACCATGGAGTGTTTCTATTTTTTTTTTAAAAGGTTGCCTGAATTGTCCAGCCCTAAAGAAGCAGAGCCTCCTTCAAAGGTAAATCAGTTTCTCTACTGGAGTCCCTCTCATTTTCTCTTTATTCCCAGGATTGTCATTGTCAATATTTAGTGTAAGCAAATCAGCAAACAAACAATATTAGCAGTGTCAAATTCACAGCCAAGGCTCAATGACTATCTGAACTGTTGCTCTATGGACAAAAGTCACCTTTCAGTTAATGCGATTAGGTGGAAGTTCTCTTAATTTGCAGAAACACTGCTGTTTCTTAAAATCTACAAAAATGTTTTGAGGAAACTTATGTTAAATCCTCATTCCATCTCTGAAGACTGATTGAGAGTGTGTCATGCTTTGGGTGTGCATCACTGCTTGAGGAGTTCGCTTCAGATTTGAATCAAGGAACTTTACATCAGACTGCCTTGCTTTGATGCTCACGCAAAACATCTGTTTGGTGACTTGTTTTGCTTCACTCATGTTTGCTTGTGTACTGTTGTGTTACTTGTGATTCTGGTTGCCAAATTCTGCTCTTCTGATCCTGGTTGTCGCTTTTCCCATTGGATTTCAAACGTAGGTTGTTTATAGCTTTTATCTGTTCTTCTGGTTTGTATTTTTTCTCTTCCACTTTGCTCCTTTATTATTCTGGCATCCCAGCTCTTCATGATGTAACAAAACACACTACATAGCCAAATGAGTGAACAACATAAGCTTTAACATAATGCTTTAAGTAGTTTGCAGTAATTCAGTAAACACAAAAATGCTACTTATGGTGACTACCATAATAATAAATACAGTATTAAATACAGTATTAATTCCATTAGGTACGTCTATTAGAAACGGAGCGTGTGTTTACTGCATATGATTTACTGGCTTTACTGGCAATTCAGCTTTTTTGCTCATACTCGTACCCTTGCACTAACTGGTGAAACTTAAAGGTTGTAAATAAAGTACAATTTGAGCAAGTTTGCATAAATTGATATTCCTGTGGCTAATGCCACAAAGCTAAAGCTAGTGAAAGAATTCTTTAGTTTTAGCAATTGTTTCTGTATGCTGTCCTTTATAATTCTTGGACAGAAAGAAAATCAGCCAATCATATATACCGCTCTCAAAAATGTTGGGATATTTCATAAAATATATTTAAAATTTTCCTCCGCTATGAATTTGAGGCAGCTGAGCTGTCTTAACATTGAGCAACCGAATCCGTTTCATTCGTGTCTGTTTATTTTCCGAGATGTTTGCATTTTTGTTCATCTTAACACGATCTGTTTTCATTCATTATTAGCTTTTTAGAGTGGGATATGCAAAGGCAACTGTTTTATAGATTAATTGTGCATCTTCCCTATTAGTTCAGATATTGCAATATGCAATTAATGCAGAGAATTGTAACATTTAAATATTTGTACTCCTCTTTTGAAGCTCCATCTAATGTAGACTACAATTATCAGATGCTCTTTCAGTAATGTAGTATGCCCTTCAAAATAATCCTTTCATGACAACACAGCAAAGGTTTTTATCTACTTTGCATTTCTTGCACGGTTATTAGTAAGCTATGTCCAGCTGGGAGCATGGGGAAAAACTCAGGATGCTAGCCAGTAGGCATAAAAATGTAAAGCTAATCATTTCTATTTTTCTGAATTCTAGCTCCCCATTTTAAAGCTTGGTTTACATATGGATGTCTGTCTCATTCACTGGAAAATCAAATAGAAATTAAAGTTTTGGCATCTGTCTTGCGCTTAATAGAAAAGGAAGTTGTCAGAGGCACCTGTTGAAGCAGGGGAGGACTACACCAAATTCAACCTTGCCGACTTTACCCGCAAAGTGAGTACAAACATTATATGTACATTTATATACATTACATACATGACCTTTGTAACACTGCCTGTAGAGACTGTTTTCCTATGGTTCCCTGTCCCTCTTGTGGTATGTTTGCAGCCTTGCTCGTCTTTCCTCATTAAAGTGACTTGCACATTTGAATTTGTGTTTAATACTAGCCTCCAAAGAAGATGACAGCAGCTCAGAAGACTCTTGCTAAAGTGGACAAAACTGGCATGAAGAGCATGGCTGCATTCTTTAGCCCTAAAGTCAAGCAGGAGAAAAACTGAGAGCATGTCTGTGCGTGCGCGTGTTATTTTTGTTAATAAAGTCTGAACGCTATAAAAGTCTGTTCACTTGGTGCGTTAAGCTGCAGGTGTAAAATTCAGCTTATGCTGAGAGCTGAATATAATAAATTATTATGTATTTTTTTTAACTGTTTATTTTACAATTCTGGCAGCTTCACTTGGAATGTAATTCCATCTTAGGTAGTTAATTCATGCCAATGGCAATTCCTCCATTTGTCGTAAGACCATGAAGTATTTTATATACTCACAGCTGTTAACATGTTAAGTGAAACATTTAAACATGAACACAACGTGCAGGGTCCAGACGGAAAGTGTTCATTGAGCACAGTAGAGTAACGAACGTCAGAATCATGGATTTTATTTGTTACATGGTCGTGGTACAGTAACTACACAGCAGTGTGATGGGAATCTGTTTGTGTTCTAAAATTTTAATTACAAGCAAACTAGAATAATGGCTTATATGCTAAACATATCACACGACACAACAGCAGCAAATATACTGTACTGTGCAAAGGTCTTTGACATTTTATAATTTTCTATTTGTATTTAGCTTATTCTTTATTTAAATTGTAGTGGGCACTGCACTTTAGTTTTACAGATCTGTTTCTTTAATTACTTTGTCCATTTGACTCCCACAGATCAAGTACTACACTGCTCACAAAACATTGGGGGATACATTATTGTGTTGTTATTTTGTTTTGAAATATCCTGCAATTTCCTGAGAGCACTATATTTGGGTGGAGGTCATTCTCAGGAGTGCACTTACTTGGTTAGTGTGAATTGAGATGGTATGAGTGGATCAGACAACAGCAGTTCTGCAGTCACGCTGATGTGGTTTAGAACTCCACAGAGACTGCTGAGAGAACACACTACCAGCAGAATCAATGCAGTGCTTTGAATGATTCACCACCCAATTAGGACCTGGTCTGTGGTGGTCCTGACCATTGGAGAATAGTTGTCTGAGTTGGATTGACAGCTGTGCCTTCCAGCCAAATTGGGATTTTGCAGACATAACTGTATGTGCCTCAGGGGCAGGAGGCTGAGCAGGGTGAGGGGTCATTGATATCTGTCAGCCATTCCAGTGGTATCCTGCTATGCACTAAGTGAATTCTCATCTGCTATGACCCTGACCAAGATGGTGATACAATTTTTATCACAGTTAGTGTACTTGGTACATAGTAAGTATGAAAAATATCTTAATGATTCTGGTGCTTATGGATACCTAGAAGTTCATTATATGAGCAGCAAGGCTACATAATAACTGTTACAGCACAATCTTCCTCATTTGATAGGGATACTTGTTGGGACACCTGCACCTTGGTTCAAACAGTCCCTCAACCAGCTTCTTAGAATACAAACCCGTTTCCCTTTTCCTGAGAAAATGAAACTGAGTGTGTCACACTGTTCATCATAGTGATCTTTATTTATAAACCAAGCTGAGTGCCTTTCACCATAAATTAAACTTATAGACTACTTGTAGTGGGGAAAACAAGTATTTGAGACTACAGATTTTAAGTTTTCACCTACGAAGAACAGAGGTCTGTAATTTTGATCATAGATACACTTTAAATGTGAGAGATTTAAAATTGATTTTTTATTTTTTTTAATCAAGTAAATCACATTGTATTATTAAGATCTCACCTCGTTTGGTAAGAATGGTTCTCAGAAAGGTCAGGAAACGTTAAAATCTTGTAGGGCAGGCCTATTGGAAGTCAAGCTGGTTGATCCAGGGGAGGCATGGGAGAAGGTCATGAGGTTAGATGAGACCAAAATAGAGTATTTTGGTATGAACTTCACTTGCTGTGTTTAGTGAAAGAAGAAGGATAAGAACACAATCCCAAACATGAAACATGGGGCTGGAAACATCATATTTTGGGGGTGCTTTTCTGCAAGGGGGACGGGACGACGGCATCATATTGAAGGGAGGATGGATGGGGTCATGTATCCTTTCCTTATTAAAAGCATTGCGGCTGGGTCTTTCAGCATGACAATGACCTGAAACACACAGCCAGGGCAATTAAGGAGAGGTTTCTTAAGAAGCATTTCAAGGTCTTGGAGTGGCTTGTCCTGAACCCAATAGAAAATCTTTGGAGGGATCTGAAACTTAATGTTGCCCAGCGACAGCCCCGAAACCTGAAAGATCTGGAGAAGATCTGTATGGAGAAGTGGTCCAAAATCATGGTCAAGAACTACAGGAAACGTCTGACCTCTGTAATTGCAAACAAAGGTTTCTGTACCAAATATTAAGCTCAGTGTTCTACTGTATCAAGTCTTTATTTTATACAATAAAATGTTATGCATAATAAAATATCCCCTAAAACACGACAACCATTGTTTTTTGTTTTTTATTTTTTTCCAGAAGCTAGGCTAGGCCGCTTTGTTAGAAAAACATGGAATTAAATAAACTATTCAGATTTGGCTTTTCCCTGTACATTGCAACCCTAGTCACTAGATTTATGTAGCCACCCATCTGAGCAACTCTACCCACCATGGCTAGAGAAGTACCTTCAGTGTACTTATATTCTTTTTTTCATATTTTTTCCCTTGAAAACACTGGGTCCATAGCAGTATGCTAAAGCAAATAGCTAAGTACAAGACATGCCCTGCTATTAGCTGACAAGCAGACAAGCACAAATTACTACATTAGCCCCCAGGCACTTCTGAAGGACAGAAGAGCTGAATAGATAAAGGTAATTTGTCCCGGTTACAGTTGGTAAAAAAACGCCCCAAAACTGTGAATGCATGAATATTACACCCTAAACAAAAGCATGGTAAACTGCATTTTGCAAAAACAAATTAAAATAATTTAGAGGGGTAGAAGAATAGTTCCATGCTGTTCTGGAATATATATGCATTAGGAATCAAATCAATTTGGTAAACTGGTGTAATTAGCAATTTTGGGGCAGATAACTTGACTGTAGTTCACAACGGAGGACTAATAAACTGGCAACTAAATTTTTCTCACAAGAATGATAAACTGCTAACTGTCAATAGCAAAAAATACATATGGCAGAAATGCACGTATTTACAACAAAATTATGCTGTGATACTTTGGTTGTTTAGTGCTAGTTAGGCATTAGACAAAAACTTTTGGAATTATTGCTAGTTAAATTACTGTCACTAATTACTGCAGGAACATTAATGCAATTACTAGGCCAGTGAATGTCTGTAAGACAAAATAGAAAATAGGTTTAAGCAGCCCTGGTGCCAGAACTAAATAATGAGTGAGAGTATCGGAAAACTACAGGGGGCAGCATATTTACACAGCACAGGAAATAAAGAAATGAATAAGCTGGAAGTTTAAAACTGTTTAAAAAAAATCTATGTTCAGAATGTCATCATTAAGCTTAGAACTGTGCTTAATTTGTAAATGCTTTGGTGCTGGGACCTGTTCTATAAACAGTGAGAAGAACTTCTATAATTGAAAGTGCCAGAACACTAATATAGCCTAAATAATGGTAGTTTAGAAATACACTTTATGGACAAAAGTTTCTGGAGGCTCCTTCTAATTAGTGAGTACTGCTATTTCTCATTCACTCATTTGTAACCCATTCATAATACAACTCATTTCTGGATCTCCTTGAATACACTGATACCCCAGTGACTCTCAGTATGTCATATTTATACACTGCTATGTACAAAATTCAGGTTTTACAAATATTACAATCCAGCTCGCCTACTTTGCTCACAGGAAGCAGGACTTCTTTCAGTACCTAGAATTAAAAAAGTCACTGCAGGGGGAAAAGCTTTCTCATATTTGCCCACCAAACTATGGAATAAACTTCATACTTTAGTCAGAGATTCAGACACTCTCCAAATATGTTTAAGTCTAGGCTAAAGACCTTCTTATTTACTCAGGATTTTAGTTAGATTTAGACTATAACAGTCTCTTGGCTGTGTTAAATTTTGGTTTTCTCCATTTAGTTACGCTGCTATAGTTAGTGCTGCCGGAGTTCTCATGCTGCACAAGGCATCAGTAATGGATAATAGACTCTGTGTTCCTAACCCAGTAATAACTACATTTTCTCTTTTCCCTCAGAGCTGATGTTCTGGTGTTGGTTCCGGCACCACGCGCTTGGATGTTCTTCAGGCTCTGCATCTCTCTTATGGTCTCCAACAGCGGAGGCAGGTCCCACCAGAGTGCAGAAGATTGTAGGAGACAATGTACCTCGTCTACTGACATTAGACAGTAACCAGGGCTTACTGTCTAATGTCAGAAGCTGACCTCGTGGCAACATCAACTGATAAGCTTTTCTTAGAAGAACAAAGGCTGTTGTAGCAGCGAAGGTGAGGGCAAACAAGCTCCATAATAACATACATGTTTTAGATGTCCACAAACTTGTGTATATATACAGAACTATGCAAAAGTTGAAACTGCCATGACAATAGTATTATGACCATAAATAGGTATTTTTCTTTATTAAAAAACAACCAGAAAATACAGGAAATTCGTTCAATGTAATAAAAACTAAAAGAAAGATTAGAATGAGGGTCAATGAAAAAGAGTATTATATTATACTACTAATACAATTCTATTCCCGCTATACTACTAATACTATTATAATGGCCTGTGACTGACTGGGAACCAAGTGTGTTATCTTTCTATGGGTCCCAAAAATCCCTGGCAGCACCACGAGTGCTAGAGTTCAGTTTACTGCTAAGTTGTGCCCTGATTAGAACAGATATATAGTGGATTGCGGTTAATAGGACCAGCCGCTTATTCAGATCAAATCCTAAAGTACCAAAATAAATCCTGTTATCTACATGTAATGTTATTAGCTTATTTGGACCAAGATTACGCTTAATCGGACCAAAGAACGTGACAGCGAATAAGAAATATGTAATATCCGTGAAGAAACCCTTTCGTTTCTGGCATAACTACCCGAAAACTGCAGAGTTTCTCTCTAGCCCTCTACTGCCACCTACAGGTCTTTGCCTTACATTATTTCCATTTACTACAGAAAAGAAGCCACAAGTCGCCACTTATTTTTTACAGTATTATGATTCGCATGATGAGTATCTACACACTGTGTTGTAGATCGTTTGGAAATTCCCAAATTCCAAGTTTAAACTTGGTTGCAAATTTAATTTTCAATGAACAAAGTTCGTAAGCAACAGTAGTTCTTGTTTATATGCTCGCTATACGTGTAAATCGCACAATAAAGGTTTAATAAACATTTAATATATTACATAGCCTTGTGCATTTAATCGGACCAGCCGGTTATTAGGACCAAAACCTTCCCGTCCTGATGTGGTCCCATTAACCGGAATCGACTGTATAATTACATCTGTATTTATAATATATTAGTAAAATAAAAACTTTGTGATACAAACGAGATTGTGCATTTGCTTAATTCGCTGCTTAACATACCTCAATACGTGACCTGCTATTGTTGCGAAACTCTTCAATACAGCATCCTTCCACTGGCCCTTTGATCCCTTTGTTAAATCATTCCCATAGTAATTCCCAAGTAATTTCTGCTTTGGGTAACTAATGAATCTGGACCAGTGAAGTTTCAAAACCATTTGCAAAAATACAGAATTTGACAAGGTGCATAGACCGTGAATTAGATGGAATGTCAATTATTAAGTCTTATATTAATCACAGCCAGCACAATTGTTATAAACCTCTAAGTGCCTGGATGGTGTCTTTATGGCCAGCGACACCTCCACATATCATTCAGGTGTTAGCCATTATAGAGCTTGCATACCTGCATTAATCTGCAGAATTGTGAAGAGTTTCAGATGTGCAGCTCTAAGGCTTAGGAACTGAAGTGGTTGAAACCTGTGGCTTATGATAAACACATAAAAATCAGTTGCAGTTCTCAACAGAAATTACAGTGGTACTGAAACTGATGTTTCTGGAAAATTCCATGATTCTATTCTTTCTTCTTAAGACTGGGTTTGAAACGCAGAGTCTGCAAGGCACTCTCGACCACTTTAGGCAGGTGTATGGGGTTTCGCTGCAATCGTTTCATGCTACCTGTGGTTCCACCAGCTGCCTTCCTCCAAGCATTTTCATCTCTCCCCAAGCATGCTTGTTTGAGCTGAGTCTCATTAATAGAAGTCCGTCTAGGATCTCGCATCACCCAGTTAGAGTGAAGATCATGCTCACACGTACTTGTAGCCACTGGAGAAATGGTGCAGTGAGAGACCAAGATGAATTACGCTCAGAAATACGTTATCAAACGGAATTCCACAAAGTAAATACGTCAACTTTACATACACTAGAAAATATGCTGAATTTAATTGAATCTAACATGGTCTGTTACACAGTACTGGATCTTGTAACCTTTAATTCATGTTATAACATGTCCATCTGTATATCTCTTTGTACTGTGCATTTGTTCGTTATCATACCCACTTAAACCATTTCAGTGCAGGGTGTAAGCTGGGAACCAATTTAGACATGGTGCAACTCAGATGCAGGGCACACACACATGCACACACTAGGATAGTTTTAGAGACCAGTTGACCAAACGCATATATTTGTAATATGGAAGGAAGCCCTTTCCAGACACAGGGAGAACATGAAAACTCCACAGAGTCTGCAGCATTGACAGTGCATCACCATGCAATCTGGTACTAAGCAAGCAGGCAAAATGCCTATGCCATGCTTATGCCATTGGAAATACAGATGGGTGACGAATGTGAAGGGTCCAGAGCACTATGATGTTGTAAAAGTCATTTTGTTAGCACTGTTTGGGTCCACCTGTGGTGTAAATGGTAGTCTCACTTCTGAACATTTCTATCATAACCATCCAAAGAAAGTTGCCCTCTAACTGATATTAGTTTCAACCCTTAAAAGCTGTATTTATTTTTTTAATGCTCATTATATAGTGTACATGATATGTAAGGCAATCTCCATTTGTTCTTACCAACAAAGTCCACGTCTTCATGTCCATCATCCACAATTGCTTTTCTGGTATGCTCTGAGTCACAGCTGGCAATCACTTCATCAAAAAACTGCAGTGTGTCCTCTTCACTGGGTATTTTCGGGGCAGATGGTTGTGGTCTCACATGCTTTGAAACAGATGGAAGAACAATACAATTTCAGCACTGGATTTACATACTAATCAGCAGACAATTTTAATAAAACTTGCATAATTTTAATAATTGCAATCATACATGTCTCTCAGTTTATTTTCATGCTCCTTATTTACATGTTTACAGTATTTTAACATCATGGTGAGGAAGCTGTTAGTGTTATCACATCACAGTTCCACAGACCCAGGTTCGAGTCCTGGTCGGGCCGTTGCCAGTGTGGATGTGTTAAATACCCATACCTACATGGGTTTCCTCCAGGTACTCTGGTTTCCTCAAAAATTTGTGGGTTCAGGTGATGGTTGACAGTGGACCAAAACACTGTAAGGCATATGAAAGGGGGATGCAATTTGAAATATATTTTGCATCTAAAATTAGCACAAGTTGTTTCAATGCATATTACTATATATTATTGGGAATTATATAGTTATGTTTACATTAATTATATTGGGGGTAACAACCCTCTTGCAGAGGTCCAACACGGATGGGACACCAGTGTACAGGTTCTATAAACTCACCACCCAGGATTTGAACTGCTATATCCAGCAGATGAGTACCAAGTCACTGTAGCATGTATAACATATAACGATTTACAATGAAACTGAGCAGTTAATGGGTTAAACTGCCAAGTACAGGCAGCTAGGAAGAGCTGAGCTCGCAACCGTCCAAATAGTCGTCCAGAGCCTTCACAACAGAGCCATACCTGTCCCGAGTTGTAAGAGGTGTGTCGAGAATAAAATAAAAAAATCATGGATTTCCAGATGTGAGCTTAGAATCACTGATTCTCAACAACAACTAACACCAAATTCAACAGATGAATTGTTTTTGTGCACATTTACAGCATTTCTATATGAGGTCTCAAGATGCAAAACTTGGATTTTAAATAGGTCACTGATCACAATAACACTGTTTTTTTGTGAATGTTCATGTATGCATTTGTTGTGTTGCTGGTTTGAACAGCACATTGTTTCGAATCTACTATGTAGTTCATAGACAATAGCAATTATTATTGTAATGGGTAATCTGCACATTGCATTTCAATTTCAAACAGCCCAAGCCTTTGCAAGTCTTAAACACAGTGTTCACTCACTGTGCACCTTTATTAGAGAACTCTACCTTCACCTTGTAGAAGTCAGAGACAGCAACATCTGTTGTTTCACAGTTTGTTAGACTTCCTCTTATCCTTCATCAGTGCTCAGGATGCTGCATACAGGATGCTGTTTGCCAGACATTTTGGTATGTAAAATAATATCAAATCAAGCAGTTAAACTGAGATGTTTAAGATCTCCAGCAGTACTGCTGTGTCTGATCCATTCATGCCAGCACAACACACACTAACACAATGCCAGATCCACTGCCCAAACAGTAATTGATCTGTGCTGGTCCTGACCATTAGGGAGCAGAGTAAAGGGTACAAACAATGCATGTAGAGAAACAGATTGACTACAGCCGGTAAATGTATAACCGCAAAGTGTTCTTATATGGTACGTGATACTGATAAACTGGACAATGAGTGTATATGACATATTTGTTATGTCTGATCGGTGTATTATTTACTGTTCTGGGTGGCTGATTTCCAAACAATATGGTATTTGTTTTTAAATGTATTTGTTTGGTTTCACTTGTATAGCTCGGAATCCAAAAACTACTCGGTTTGGCCAGTAAATTCATTCTTTACGAAATCTTTGTAAACGTGCTTACGCGTTTTAACTACTGCTCCATGAGTAACATCGCTCCGCACACTCTTACCTGTGTGTCATGTCGATGTGGAGGTTGTGGTGCTGCCTTCTTTTTGCTCAAGGCTTCCTCTTTCCGTTCGCCGTGCTTCAGATCGCTCACGCCTTTAGTGTATCGTCGCCTGAGCTCGACCAATTCCTGCAGATACTGCAGGCACTCCTGGTTTTGAGAATAAAGCCACACTCGCTCTTCTCGGCTGTGGAAGTAGCAGAGCGCCGTGCCGGACTGCACGCTGACCGCGCTCACACTCCGCTTCAGCGTCGATTCCCATTGCGCGCCACTCTTCTCGCTCACCGCAAGCATCGAGGCGCTGCGCACTAACATGACCGTGCACGCGTTGTGGTAGTCCTCTCGCGCCCCAGAGCTGCGGTTCGGCTTAAAAACAGCATTGATTTTCTTGAACATCCTCGCGATCAGAGTGTACAGGTTTTACGCGTGTAACCAGCAAGCCATGCTCTCAACAGCCCAGTCCTTTCCCTCTTTCAGTAGACGTTTCCTATTTAGAATATATCAGTTATAATGAGATATAGGCTATAGGAAGTAGGCGAAAAAAAAACTTCAGAGTTGCTTTAAGTATCCTTTTGTACTACCTGCCATTTCCCCCTGGTCTTGTTGTGGGACTCAGTCATGGCAACCGGCTGCGTAACTCTAAACCGAACTTGAATAATGAAACAGCGACACATATTAAGCTACAGATAAATAGTCACTGGCTTTATATTACAATACATGTTTATCATTCAGTAAATGCCAAAATATACACTCCAAAAGTTATATTTACTCCAAAACTATATAACTTTATTGGGTCTGTACGTTGGACTAGATAAACTCACCCCACACTGGACACACATAATTTTGCACATGTTGGGTCATTATTTTGTATGAACGGCCAATATACCAGTATACTAGCCGACAGGTAAACTGATGCAGGACAACTGTGGGTCACCCCACACTGAACCCACATAATTTTGCCCAGAATGGGCCCTGTATTGATATGGTCAGGTCACAGTTAACCTGATGCAGGCCATCCGTGATTAGGAGCAACTCCTCAGTAATTTTCAAAAGTGCAGGAATCCATGGGATTTACTTCCCCCTTTCAAACCCATACAGTGGGTGCGGTAAGTATTCATACCCCTTTAAATGTATCACTCTTTGTTTCATTGCAGCCATTTGCTAAAATAAAAAAGCTCATTTTATTTCTCATTATTGTACACTCAGCATCCCATCTTGACAGAAAAAAACAGACATAGAATTTTTTTACAAATGTATTAAAAAAAGAAAAACTAAAATATCACATGGTTATAAGTATTCAGAGCCTTTGCTCAGTATTTACTAGAAGATCCCTTTTGAGCTAGTACAGCCATGAGTCTTTTTGGAAATGATGAAAGTTTTTCACTCTTTGATTTGTGGATTCTCTGCCATTGTTTCTTGCAGATCTTCTCCAGTTCCATCAGGCTGGATGGTGAACGTAGGTAGACAGCAATTAGCCAGTAGTCAATAATGGTCACAGAGTTGTTCTGAAGCCACTCATTTGTTGTTTTAGTTGTGTGCTTAGGGTCATTGTCTTGTTGGCCCAGTCTGAGGTGCTGAGCACTCTGGAAGAGGATTTATTCCAGCATATGTCTGTACTTGGCCACATTCATTTTTCCTTCAATTGCAACCAGTCGTCGTGTTCCTGCAGCTAAAAACACCCTCATAGCATGATGCTGCTACCACCATGTTTCACTGTTGGGATTGTATAGGGCTGGTGATTTTCTCCACAGATATCGCTTAGAGTTAACAACAAAATGTTAAATATTTGTCTCATCAGACCAGGGATCTTATTTCTCATAGCCTGGGAGTCTTTTATGCGTTTTTTGGCTAACTTTATGCAAACTTTCATATGTTTTGCACTGAGGAGAGGCTTCTGTTGGGCCACTTTGTCATAAAGCCCTGACTGGTGAATGGCTACAATGATAGTTGACTTCTCCCTACTGCATCTCTGGAGCTCAGCGACAGTGATCTTTGGATTCTTCTTTACTTCTCTCACCAAGGCTCTTTTCCCACGATTGCTCAGGTTGGCTGGGTGGCCAGGTCTAGGAAGAGTTCTTGTCGTACCAGACTTCTTCCATTTAAGGATTTTATGGAGGCCACTGTGCTCTTAGGAACCTTGAGTGCTGCATATTTTTTTTGTAACCTTGACCAGATCTGTGCCACAATTCTGTCTCTGAGCTCCTTGGGCTGTTCCTTCGACCTCATGATTCTCATTTGACATGCAGACCTTATATAGACAGGTGTGTGCCTTTCCTAATCAACACCAGTCAGTTCAATTAAACACAGCTGGACTCCAATGAAGGAGTAGAACCATCTCAAAAAGGATACGAAGAAATGGACAGCTTGTGAGTTAAATATGAGTGTCACAGCAAAGGGTGTGAATACTTATGACCATGTGATATTTCAGTTTTTTTTAAAAATAAATTTACAAAAAAAATACATGTCTGTTTTTTCTGTCACGATGGGATGCTGAGTGTACATTAATGAGAAATATAGTGAACTTTTTTGATTTTCGCAAATGGCTGCAATGAAACCAAGAGTGAAAAATTTAAATACTGAATACTTTCTGAATACTTTCCGTACCCACTGTATACTCTACTGAACAGTTAACGTGTGACACTCTCATCCGTTTTAACCGGCTATTGTTCATCCCATGAGTATGTCACTTTCTGCTCAATCACATGAATTGAGTATGCATCTCATATGCTTAATCAAACCACTCTATTTGACTTTTCATCGCTTCATATTCATTTTGTGAGCAGTGTATATATACACATGGTGAGTCAAATGCCACAGGACACGTTGTGTGCTGCGCCGTGGACCCTTCACAAAAGCTGTCAAAACCATGTAGAGGTAGTTTCATCGGTAGCGGCCTTCACCATGTGGCTTGTAGTCCAGAGTACCGGTTTCTCTGAATTTTACTATGAGGGATGCAACAAAGCTATGGTATGATATGGCAGCTGCATTACCAAGACATCAGAATTGTCAATTCCATCTTCAGTTACCTGTGACAAACAAAACCTTTTAAATTATAATGATAATTTTTGATCCACAAGAGAAATTGAAAATCTGATTATTAAGATTTATGAGACAATTCCGGTCTTATTTGATATTCTACATGATTACCTTCTCATTGGAAAAACTTGCCCTTGATCCAGTATGGCAGCTTTCAAGATGGTGGCCATGTTCCCTGTACTTGGGTGGGTTTTCTCCAGGTACTCCGGTTTTCTCCTACATTTAAAAGACATGCATGTTAGTTTAATTGGTGGTTCCAAAGTGCTTCTTAGTGTGTGAGTGCATGTGCCATACAATTGGCACACTGTCCAGGGTTGTTCCTGCCTTATGCCCTGTGACGCTGGTTATGCACTGGCTCTTTCGCGACCCTGAATAGTATAAGTAGTGAGAAAATAAATGAATGAAAACTTACCCCAAAAGATAGCATAAAATCTTATCTTCAAACGGTCAGTATTCCACCATCTATATCATAACATTAAAACAACCCTAAAAGGGATCCAATTAAATTAATTAATGAATTATATTTATATGTTGTTTATAATTTACTGTAAATGATAACATACATAGATCCATCTAGCACAGTGCACAGTAACATGAGTTATCTATATAGACCTGTGAGACAATGCTACACTTTATAGCACTAACACAGCTGCAGTACATCCAGAATGCTGCTGCTCGAGTCCTGACTCAAACCAGAATGTACAATCATATTCTTCCTGTACTCAGGTCTCTACACTGGCTTCCTGTGGCTCAGAGAATAGACTTTAAAACAGCTCTACTTTTGAAGAAGTCTCTCCATGGCTTAGCACCAGTACACAAGTACATCTCTGACATGTTGGTCCCATATAAACCATCTCAGGCACTGAGAACATCAAGCTTCTGCTGGTGCCCAAAGTCAGAACTAAACACGGCGAAGCAGCGTTTCAGTTTTATGGAGCTAAAATCTGGAACTACTCCCTGAAGATGTTAGGCTGGGTTCTACCCTCATAATGCTTAAGTCCAGGTTAAAAACTGTTCTGTTTAGCTGTGCATATGACACCTGATTGTGTTTTTACTTGCACTCTGCTTTTTACTACTTTAAACTGTTTCCTTAGTTTATTTTTTGATAGTGTTTTAAATGTACATTTAAATTTGTGTTTTAAATGTATTTTTAATATTGAATATTTTATTATTATTATTTTTTTTATTATTATTATTATTAATAAATTCTGTAAAGCACTTTGAATTGCCTCGTGTATGAATGGTGCTATACAAATAAACTTGCGTTGCTTTTCCTTGCCTTTTCACTACTTTTGCTAAATCCTCCAGGTGCACTTTCCACATTTTTATTAATATAGGGCTACAATTTGTGAGAAATAGTAGGATACCTTTGGGCTTAGCCATAGTTTTGGGGAACAAGGGGACATTTTAAACATTTAAACCAATAATTTTCGCAATTTCTTTTTTTTTGCAGCGTGAAGTGTTTTCGGCTAACATTTAAATTAGACAGAAATTATTATTATTATTATTATTATTATTATTATTATTATTATTATTATTATTATTAAATGAATCATGCTAATATTTAAAACTTCACCAAAACAGAAGAAAGGATGCTAGCCTCACAAAATCAAGAGTCAATTGACTGTTAACGGTAGTGTCTAGATGGGATTAATGCACCGTGTAACGAAACATCTTTGGGTTGACTCGCACACTTGCATGGTTCTGAGCTGGGTTTTTCTGGCACATGTATATGTCCTCTGAGCACATCGTGCTGAGCATGATGCTGCCTAGTTGCAGACAGGTCACAAGTCTTCCCGTGCTAATCCTAGCATCAAAAATGGGTATACAAGTGTCAGGACTGGACAATAGAGCAATGAAATACTGTAGTCTCCCAGGAAAAATGTACTGTAAAATTTCATAGTAGAACTGTAAATAGCTTGACAGTTTTATTGTGAACATTCACAGTTTGACCATAAAGTTCACAATACTATGAGTTTTTGCTGGTAAACTGGCCGCATCATGGTTCCACTGCCAAAAGTTAAAGTACAACTGTAAACTTGGTTTATTATAAACTGACCATAAATTACTTCACAATTCTACTATACATCGTGATGGTAATTTGTTTACTTCGTTTTTTTACTGACAAATTTCACAGTACATTTTTTCTGTGCTGACTCGATGTGTCCTGTTTTCCAACATGAAGACAGTCTTGTACATTTTAATTATTGATTGTACCTGGTACTGTGGGAAGAACATAAATCAGTATTGGGAATGATGATCTGTGTAAAGTTTATTTGACACCTATCTACACCTACAAACCGGGTGGCCTTAACATTTTTTTGATGATCGGTGTACGTTGCCTTTCCGTTAAATGTTGTAAAACAGTGACATCTTCCTGTCAAAGGAAAATAAGCACACGCTGCTACGATCTTGTACGATGTTGTACTCAGTGTTGCCAACTCTTCAGTAAGGAAAGTCGCCATAGGCTTTCCTAAAAGTCGTTAGTAGTCGCTAAATGACGTCATCGCCTAATTTGCATAAGGGTCCATTTGCGTTTAAGAAAGGAATTACATGTTTAGAATGTATTGATTCTTGGTTTGATATTTAATTTTAGGCAATCAATAGGCCAAAATAACATGAATCTAATGCGTTATCAGACCCACATTCTATAAATCAATTTTGTCCTGTAAATGTTAGAATATCAAATTTAATCAAAAGACTGTTGTGTGGGGTGGAACCACCCTCTTTTA
>JAUZST010006350.1:0-14925 GCA_034779995.1 Parotocinclus haroldoi
CTTTGGTCCGATTAAACGGAATTTTGGTCCGAATAAGCGAATAAAATTACACGTATAGAATAGGATTTGTTTCTGTACTTTAGGATTCGGTCTGAATAAGCGGCTGCTCCCGTTATCCGGATGCATTTGATACACTGCCGATTTAGCAAGTTTTGCCACCAAGAAAGAATGGAGAGGTCACGAAACCTATTCTAAACGAGAAACACGAACGCTACTATAGGAACAAAGGGGGAACAAACATTATACTAATCCTCATTATTTGGGATGTACATTTTGTGTAGTTATAACAGAGAATGCTGTCAGTTTAGATACCAATAGATAATTTCGTTTATCTTGAAATCACTTGATCAACCTTTAACAGTGAACGATCGATGTTAACAGCCTTTGGAAACGTCTTCAACATGCTTCCTCTTGTTTATTATTTTATTGTTATTGTTGTTATTATTGTTATATTTTTGGGTCCCACTTTTCTGAGCCACCTGATCCAATTCTTTCTCTACAGTGGACTATAGCAAAGTATGCCCCGCGTTTCGATGGCTTCCAGCAGCAAGATTCTCAAGAACTGCTGGCCTTTCTGTTAGACGGTCTTCATGAGGATCTTAACCGTGTTCACGAAAAGCCCTACGTGGAGCTGAAAGACAGCGATGGAAGACCCGATTGGGAGGTTGCGTCTGAGGTCGGACATTTCCTTATTCTAATTTCAATGGTATTTCTCCGAAAGATAGGATATTAACCTGGAGACATGGTTAATATCAGATGAACGTTTGCGTAGACGTTACAGCTAAATTTAGAATATCGTTTGAATGACTGTTTACTCTGTTCAATCGGATAGAGAAATGTATTTTAAGTAATCGGATTATGCAGTCCCGGCTGATGTGCCTCCGGACCGATCCGGTAATGAACAGATCACTAGACAACGTGTGTTAGTAGGAAGCGACCGGTTGTAATTCAGTTGAGATAATTACCTTTGCTGATCTTGGAGCTTTTGGTTACTCTATCGTAACAGGCTTGGGAGAATCATTTGAGAAGAAACCGTTCTATTGTGGTGGACCTGTTCCATGGTCAGCTCAGGTCACAGGTCAAGTGCAAAACCTGCGGGCACGTTAGCGCACGCTTCGACCCGTTCAACTTCCTCTCGCTTCCTCTGCCCATGGACAACTCCATGCACTTGGAGATCATAGGTGTGTGTGTGTGTGTGTGATCTTTGTTAAGTATCCACTTATCGCTTATTGCATCAAAACTTTCCCGTTAGCGATATTATGTTACTGTTGTTTAAACATATCCAGGGTGGATTAAACCGCTAACATTAAACGACTATATTATGTCTGATATATATATATATATGTCTGTTGGCTGTGTTCCATAGCATGCATGATGGTTTGGCTTCTCTGTGCAGTTATCAGACTCGATGGATCTACGCCAGTTCGGTATGGACTCAGGCTCAACGTGGACGAGAAGTACTCTGGCCTAAAATGTCTTCTAAGTGAACTGTGCCATCTTAGACCAGAACAGATTCTCCTGGTGGAAATCCATTTGTCCTGTATTAAGGTGCTGATTCTGCCTGTTCCTTATTTACTGGAAGCCGTGTTGCGTACGTAGGTCAGACTGACCCCGTGTTTCTCTGCTGCAGAATTTTCCAGCAGATAATCAGAAAGTCCGACGTGCCGTGAATGGTTTCCTGTGTGCATTTGAAATACCGCAGCCTACAACCCCTTTGTCTGACTTTTCGCCAAAAGAGACAACAGTCAGTGGTGAGAGTAATGAAACGTCTCTCTCTCTCTCACACTCTCACACACACACACACACACAGTCTGGAGTATTTTTAGCATTGTGGTTCTCGCACACACACACACATTACACAGTCTTTCACCAGGAGGAACCGTGGACGAGTCGATCTGTTCTCCAAACTGTCTCAATATGTCATAATGCATTTGAGAAGTGACCGGGGGTGACATTTGTTTTTATACATAATATAAAAGCGATCATCGTTGTTTGGCCATCGATTTGCAGCGAGGGAAAAAAATAGAGTACAAAAGAAAGACAACAAAAAATAAAAAAATTGGGTGGATTGGGGTATACACGCCTATTGCGTCTATGCCATTCCCATAGAAACCAGCCAGCAGGCATCAAATTGGATTCCATTTTTTCTACGTTTCATGACTTTAGCCTTCCTGTAGGGAAATCAGACAGGGAAGCCCCGAGTGCGGCGAAGAAAATCAGGTACGCAAGTTTCTATGGATGGCTTTTACTGGGAATTACCATTACCCACTTCAGTGACACACGGTCATCGGTCAGTATCTCAAAATCGGCCAGACTCGTAGGCTTTTCTCAGAGTATACCGGTCCCCGCGTATACGATATAACAACTCACCGAAGCAAAGAGACCGAGGGAGTCGGTAATCATTCTGACGAACCCGTGGTGCACGTGTCAGGGGCCAACAATTCACACTGGTGGAGGAGGAGGAGGAGGAACCCGTGGATGGGTTTTTAGACAGGCCAACCAATGGCAGCTGGATAATGCACGATGCCACAAGGGTTGTTTCCAGTAACATGCCTGCAAGAAACTGTCCTGTTCGTATTGGCCAGTAATCCTGCAGATCGATTAACACCTAGTGGAATGTACGCCGTGGCAAATTGCCGCCATTCTGAAGGCCCGAGGACATGCGTCTCTAATAAACTGGCCAGCGCGCGGGTATGCAGATGTGTGTGTAACCCTATTTATGTGCAGCATAGCTTTTTCACGCGGCGTTCACTGAAAACTTATCACGGATTAAAGCGTTTCTCCATTCTGTCTTTGTGCTTCTGTTTATAGCCGACCTCCCAAGCGTAGCGAACGGAACCAGCTCGTTACCCTCCCGTGGTACGTCACTGAGACTAGACATAATTCCCAAGGGCATGCCAAATACCGTGGTGCCCTGCAGCACAGAAGCCAGCCCGGCCAACGGCCTTCCTAATGGCCACATCATGACATCCATTACCAGTCCCTTCATTGGCTACATTATTGCCATCCACCGGAAAATGGTGAGAACTAACGTTTGGCAGTCTCTTCCTTGATTAGTTTTTTTTTTTTTTTTTACAGGCAAATAGTGCTCACCTGTATTTCGGAGTCGAATTACGGCACCTGCTTTTGAAAAATCGCTCTTGAGTGTGTAGATGTATGACGGGAGACGCTGCGATGCCATTACAATCTGGGTTGTTTTCGCAGATGCGTGCCGAGTTGTACTTCCTCTCGTCTCAGAAAAACCGTCCCAGTCTGTTTGGAATGCCACTGATTGTTCCCTGCACAGCAGACACGCGTGGCAGAGACTTGTACAACACTGTGTGGACGCAAGTATCCCGACTGGCCAGTCCTCTACCCCCTCAAGAGTCGAGCAACCACGCACAAGACTGGTCAGTATCTTCGGGGCATTCCAGCTGTGTGAAATGATGGTTCAGGCTGGATTTACCGTCGATGCGGTTTGGGTCAGTGCTGCATAAAGTACCCAGTGCTTAAACTTGAGCACCGTTTTCAAAACATTTTTGAAAATGATCAGGGTAACACTAAGCCATAAGAAAACTACTCAAGTAGAATTTTGAAAGTAATGCTGATGCTTTTGTGCTTTTTTTAAAAATCTTAAATCAAAAGCAGATCCATGCCTTTCGTTGCCGATCACAAAAGCAGGTCACCTGTGCAGTGTTGTGTCGCCGCCTCCGTTCATTTACACGGCATGAAACAAATCATAGACATGCATGCCTGCAGTGTGGAACTTTTTACACGGTCCGTGAGAGTGATGTAGAGTTTGCATCCTGCAACACGGGCAACGAGGAGAAAAAAAAAAAGCCTCGCGTGGGAAGCGCGTTTAAAAAGCTTCAACACAACTAATTCCGTAGGCTCGCTGCAGAGAATGAAAAGCTGGGCGGCCGATATGTGATCGACATGGGAATCGGCGGCATAAAACGTGAGCCGAGAATCCGTCATTAACCTATTTAGCATGAAGTATGATTTAACCACAGCAGCAGCTGACGGCTAGAAATAAATGTGTGTCAGCACATGCATGCAAAGCGTCAACAAGTATTGTGTTCCCTGCGTTCTTTTTGAGGTTTGGTGGGGGGGATTGGGGTTATTTAAAGCCTGTGTTCCTGTTGGTTTTGTTAGATGTGGGTGACCCATCATGGGGTGTTGGACAGGAAATGCTCTGCTCAGGCAAGCCACCGATAGCCATCGTTCATTTAAGCACTTGTGACATAAATCAGTGTTACATTTTAGGGCCCTCTTACTCCTGTAGTGACACTGAAAGTAGGAGACCAAACTCTCAAAGCTTTTAAATATATATATATATATTTTAGATCTGCCAGGCGTAGATTTTCATAACCATGTTGTCCAGGTTGCATGGGAGAGGAAAAAAAAAAACAATTGGAAGTTTTTTTCATTTGAAATGTTTTGTAGTAACAGCCAAAAACCATAGGCACCAATAAAGACCATCCGATTAATGACTTATAAACGGTAATAAAAAATGTATTTTAATACCAGAGTTTGAGGCCGCAAACTTTTGGTCACCTCCAGAACCTATCAGCACTGCAGATTAATCCCTAATAGCGGAAATCATTTGTGTATGTTTATAGATGTATGTTTAATCGTAACTGCCCAACCAGCGTGCTTGCTTTCTTGTTCAATTTGCGTGTATGAATTTCCCCTGCGTATAAGTAACTAGCTATAAGTGGAATTTGTAAAAGTACGCGCCTGTCCTCTTATAAACAGCACTCCTTTGTTTGTTTGGTCCTTCACTTCCTGTATATTCTCTCTTATAGATAACTATATACAGGTTCACATGCATTTATGAAGCCTCTTTTTACTGGTTGATCTTCCATATAATTGGTAATTCTATCTATCAATGCGATTTTGGTTTCTATCAAACAAAAGTATCAGACCAGTATCAGAGGGTTAAGGCTTTCCCTTAGACAGGGTTGAAACCGTACATGCGTTTTCTCTAATTGTTGCGACTTCACGTCAATTAAAAATGCTGTGGCATATTTGCACGTAGAAAAATCCCTTTGCATTTACATTACATTTAGAACAAACGTATAGTGGGTAAGGAAATTAGAAGAAGAAATGGGCAGCTTGCGAGTTAAATAGGAGTGTCACAGCAAAGCGTCTGAATACTTATGACCGTGTGATATTTCAGTTTTTGTTTTTTTTGGTTTTTGTTTTAAATACATTTATAATTCTACCTGTCGGTTTTTTTAAGTTCGAGATGGGATGCTGAGTGTACATTAATGAGAAATGAAGGGACCTTTTTTTTATTTTAGCAAATGGCTACACAGTGCTTTAGGTACACACTGTACTATAAGGCCTATACTAGAAGTGTCCGTTAATATATCCTGTTTCACAAAACGTAATGCGTTAGATGCTAGCTCTAGAAATCTTGACCCGGCGTTGGAGTGTACTTAAGTAATGTCCATGCCTAGAACTATAAGCAGTGTATGATAGCGTTTCCTCTCCTGTTGTCTTTTGCTTTAGTGATGACAGTTTGGGCTACCACTACCCATTCACTCTGCGTGTCGTTCAGGGAGACGGGAACTCGTGCGCTTGGTGTCCGTGGTACAAGTAAGACTGAGTGCAGGCGATTCATTAATGTAAAAGTGAATGGAGACCGTGCTGAGACTGACGCTCTGTGTGCGCCTTGCAGGTTCTGCAGAGGCTGTATCATTCTGTGTAATGATGACAGAGCCGCAGTAGGGAATGCTTGCGTTGCTGTTGACTGGGACCCCACTGCGTTGCACCTCCGCTATCAGACGTCTCAAGAGAGGGTAAGCGACGTGAAAGGTGTTCTCAGAATTTCGTCGCGGAAAAGCCATGTTCCCATTTTAAGCGTGGAGTTTCTGTAGGCACTTCGGTGCCTTTCGTCAGGGCCATGCAGCACAGCGAGGGCATTTACATGCAAATAATAACTGCAGAAAAACAGATTTTGTCAGTAATCCAATCAAGGAGTATGCATGCACCCAGTAATCCATCCCATTTCTACTTTACCACCAAGCCATGATCACACAAATGTTGAATATTAAACGATCAGAAAACCCCACCTAATCTTCGACATCGCTGGGAAAAGAAAAGGAACCACGCACCTCAAACGTACCTCAGTACCTTTTTTTTAAAGTCGGAGAACAATACCCACACCATTTACCTATCTACACTGACGGATCCAAAACCACAGACCAGGTAACAGCAGCAATGTTTACTAGTAGAGACCTGATCCAAGTAAAGAAACCTCAGCTATGACCCTAAAATACGCAGAAGAAAAACAGCATGGCAGAATTATACTATGCACGGACTCTCAATCTTGCCTCGAAGCTCTGGAATCCTGCACATCGGACCACCCTGTTATTCAGGACAGACCGAGAACAATCAACGAACTGACAGAACTGGATTATGACATCAAACCATGCTGGGCACAGCGGAATAGTTGGTAACGAAAAAGCAGACCAAAAAAAAAGATATTAAAATCCCCACGACAGACTTAAAACCACTCATAAATACACGCATGAAACAAAAATGGACACACCGATAACCAACAAACTCCACGAAATGCACCCAAGGATCGACAACAAACCAAGACTCCACCATGGACGGCGCGTAGACCAAGTCCGGCCGGCCAAACACCCGTCACCATGAGACACATCCTAACAGACTGCCCGAAGTGCAACAAAGAGAGACAAGATGCCAAAAACCAAAAAAGAAATCGTCACGCAAGAAAACACGCAGTATGAACCCTACCCCGCAGCCATAAAAATGAAAATATAAAATGGTCTGAAATGGAAAGACATGAGAAAATCTACGCTCTTGTACCACGGATAGGGCACAATCCTTTTAGTTATTGCATTGTATGCTATTGTACTCAGGTCTAGCGTTACCGGTAAGAGCTAGAGCTATTCCAGGTGGTAAAATCAATACAAGTCCATCGTCCTAATGGTTTTTTTTCTCAGATGGTGGAGGAACATGTGAGTGTTGAGCGAAGTCGTCGCGCTCAAGCCGAGCCCATCAGTCTGGACAGCTGTTTGAAAGCCTTCACCACCGAGGAGGAGCTGGGTGAGAATGAGCTCTACTACTGCTCCAAGTGCAAGACCCACCGCCTGGCCACCAAGAAGCTGGACATTTGGAGACTGCCCCCAATACTGGTACCCACAGTACTGATCAATACTTAAGTACTAAAGCTGGCGTATTCGTACAATGTACTTCCTGTATATTGCCATGATATGATCGGTGAAACTGCACATTATACATGCTTGCATCATACAGATGCTCCTTGATTGACAATCCATAGTCATTTGAATCTATCTGAAGCAGGGGAGTTTACTGAATATATTATAGCCAAAGCCAAGTTTTGTATTGTAATGCATCTTCAGGTTTGAGAAAGACACTATGTAAGTGTCATTAACAAAAATAATTCGAATGTTGGATGACGTCCAGTAGCAACTTGCGAGGATATTTGCGGTAATTCAGCAAGGTCAGCCAAATCTACCTACAAAGTAATAGACCGTTTTCTGGCGAAGGAGCAGACGCTGGACTTTATCCTCTAATAAACCTAACAGACGGACGAGTTGTTTGTATTGGAGCAGGGAGAAAGGTGTAGGAGCTACACACCACTGTTAAAAATGGTGTTTGAGCTCAACGCAGGTGCACAACGCAGAAAAAAACTCAGCCTTGCGTTTTATCAAATGTCAGCCTGTTTTCAAAAATAAGGAGCATAAAATCAGTGGTTCAAATGAAATGTGTTCATTTGTGATGTCCAGCGACGGAATCGCTAGCATACTTGTGCAAACCACGTAGCCTTTTTTCTGTGTTGCCACCACTGGTGCGTTTGCAGGTACACTCCTTTACTTGTACGCTAACTTTTGCCCTATTTATACTCGGTCTTCATCAAGAAAGGAGTGAGTCACCGGGACACAGCTTATGTCCGTCAGTGTGACTGGCGTAACGCTCGAGGTTTAAAACCTATCCATGTTCTCGTTCGCGGCGCAGATTGTACATTTGAAGCGATTCCAGTTTGTCAACGGTCGCTGGATTAAATCTCAGAAGATCGTGAGGTTCCCCAGAGATAACTTCGACCCCCGTGCTTTTCTGACACCACGGGAGGAAGAACACAACCAGATGGGGTGTGTGGGAGAGGAGCTGTCCGAACAGGAGCACGGGACGAACTCTGGAGCTGGAGAACCGCCGCCTACCCCTACCACGTTGAATGTGAATAAACTGAAAGGTCAGCTCTCTAACATTATAACCACCTGCCTAATGTTCACTGACAGGTTAATGCTCTGAATGCAACGGATGACTGACACAGCACAGATCGACAAATCCTGTAATCGCCATAACAAAGAATAGTTGAATATTGGAGAAAATGCATACATTTCAGACTATTTTAGGGTTCGGTAATTTTCACCTTTTACTCGAACGGCAGCTGGCGAGGACTCTACAAGATTAGGCAAAGTCTGATTATTCGTGCTATCACCTTGACCGGTCTGTCAGACGCCTTGTAGACTTCACCGGTCACGCCACTGCTATTATTATTTGTATTTTTTTAAATCCTGCTGGCTAGACGGGCAGGCCATTGCATTCCTAACGCGCATGTCGGAAACCGGAGTAAACCCACACAGACTGAACCGGATTGAACCCGGGACCTTCATGCTGATAGGCAGGGGTGCCACCCACCGAGCCACTGTTCTGCCCTCTTGGTATCACAATAAATACAATAAAACACTAAAATAAGAAATATATATATTACAATAAATAGGGTCGGTCAAGGACAGCGCTGCAGCCCCGGCCTTCAGCCTTCAGCCAGCCCTGTGATGGACTGGCATCCCATCCAGGGCAGTCAGTTTATATTGGACAATATATTGGATTATGATAGGCTTTGTTTGAATTTTTACGTACGTGTTTTTTTTATCTTTGTGTATCTACTCTGCACAGACTCCCCTGGCTCCGGAAAGCTGTTGTCCTCCTCTCTGAGCAGAGGCTGCAGTCCCAGCAGCAGCCCTAAAGGTGACCTCTGGAGACAGGGCCAGAAGCGGCCGTCCCGGCTGGACTCTCACCTCTTACAGCTTTCCGTCAGTAAGGAGAGCCTGGACAGTGGAAGGGAGAGTCCTGCAGAGCTGGATCATAGCAGCACTAAACTTGAAAGCCAGAACGAAGCTGAAGTTACGTGCCTGGATTCAGCACTCGGGGAGGAAGGAGCCAGAGACTGTGACAATGTTACATCCCTGTCAGAACTGGAGAGCAACGGCTGCACTGAAGACAGCATAGATCTGGAGGCTTCACAGGACCAAAGAGACAGGATCTGCATGGAGCCCATCTATGACCTGTATGCAATTTCAGTGAGTGTCTGCATCTCGATCTTTTGGTGCCCAAATAATATTGCTAGGTTTTGTATTTAAGAATGATTAGAATTAGAATTTAATACACAGTGCAGGTTTACATTTAGTGTGTGTGTGTGTGTGCGTGTGTGTGTGTGTGTGTGTATGCACGATTTATTCATGTACCGATGTATTCTCTGAAAGAAAAATCTGAACACCTGTAAACCAAAACTTTTAACACGTTTGACCACAGCGTTTAACACACTAAACCAAAACCTCGAACCGCGATCTGAAAGGCAGAACCGAACGAGAACCAAACAAATTGAACACGACTGACCCAAACATCGATACTTTGAATACGCCGACCCAATAGCTACTTCATTAAACAATCTGATTCGAGAACCAATACTGTGAAAGAACCGACCAGAGTACCGATACTTTTGAACACACTTTGAGAGCCAAAACCAAAACTTTCTTGACCCAAAACACAAGCAGTTTAGCCCCAAAAAACCCAAAAACTGAGCTGAAAACTAATTTTTGAGAACAAGTGTCTGAAATCCAAAACGTTTAACGTAGATGCCGAAGGACCCCTGAACACACTAAACCGAAATGTTTAACATACGGTCCCGACAAGCCGAAAGTTTTGTTTTCATTTATTTTCATTTGCATGAAATGGGTCTTATGGGTCGCTCTTCAACTGTTTTGAGATTGCAAAATGATGCCGCACAGCTGGAGTCCAGGATATCAGGATATGGTCCGGGTTGCTGGAAACCTGGAGCCTAGCCAGAGGCACAGGGTGCAAGGCTACAACCCTAGACGGGACCAATAGATCCCCGTTTTATTCGCAACCTTGATTTTAATGTTTCACGCTTTGCAGTGTCACTCAGGAATACTTGGAGGAGGCCATTATGTTACGTACGCCAAAAACCCGAATGAGAAATGGTACTGTTACAACGACAGCAGCTGCAAGGTAAGACACGCTTCCAGTGACCATCGTTCATATAATTGCAGTGATAACGGCGTCATCGTGGATCGTATTGTGTGTGGGATGAGTACAGGAAGTAAATCCAGAGGAGATCGACACCGATTCAGCGTACATCCTCTTCTACGAGCAGCAGGGAGTGGATCACTCTCTGTTCATGCCAAAGACGGACGGGAAAAAGATGGCTGACACCAGCAGCATGGATGAGGACTTTGAAACGGACTACAAGAAATACTGTGTTCTTCAGTGATGGCTGTAATGTCGTCAGTGTCTTAGAAACCGACCGTAAGCTCTCCCGCAGATTGAGAAGAGTTTCTTTCTTTTTAGCCAAACTGTGGTACTGCCATGTCCATTCAGGCCTGCGGTGTCTGATCGACCCAGAACGCTTGCTCTGCTGCCTGTTTTTGAGTTCATGTTCTGTTTTTTTTCTGCTTGTACTGACCTGTTGTGATTTTTATTTTTATTTTTTTTTAATGTACAGATGATTGAGTAAGTGCCGGTCACATACTGTACATGCCATGCGTGATGAGGGACGGTCACTCACATCAGCGTACAGGTGGTACTAATCTATTTATTAAGGACCTTTTAAAGACGTTGTGTCATTGGTTCATCATTTTAATGAACAATCTCAGCTTCGGTGCAGTCCTAGTCCTAGGGATTTGTAGATTTTTAGGTATGTGCCATGTTTGGTTACTTTTAGCATTTATTTTAAAGAGGAAGTAGACCGTCCTAGGCTTTGTCTTGTCATGCTTAATTATAAGTTGTTGATAACAGTGGATGCACTTTTTTTTTATGCTTTAAGTTGCTGTCATGGTTACTTTCTGCAGTGTTGCACATATTGAATGTCATTCCACATTTGTTTACAGCGTATGTCGTCTGGGGCCAGTTTTTGCGTACAAGCTGCCCGGGTTTTATTGTTGGGCATTTCGCATGCTCGGGGTATTTCAGTTCTTTAAAGCTCTTGTCGGAAACACTCAGGCTGTGCTGTGGCCCAAGACTAGCCAAAAACGCATTCGGTGTCTGCGGGAGGCTAGCTCAAGCCCATTCTCTCCAAACTGTTCATACTCAAAATGGACAAGTCCACCACTGTGGGGCGATCCAGCCAGTCGGGTGTCATGCAGGGCGTCAACGTTTTGTTATACACCATACAACTCTCCTAAAGGAGGATAAGAGAGTTGGGGGCTCATCCAGGTATGCCAGGTTCCTTCTACCCAGACCAGGAAAATGGAAAGAGAAATTGACACCAAGCCATGCGTTTCCTTTAATTAGTAATTGACCGTAAGTGCGACATTGTCGGTAGTCTAGTCAGTAAAGGATCAACCAGACCTTTCAGAATGACTTGGCGGAACCACGTTGAGATCGTCGTACAGCTGCTAAACGTTATTTTAAACATTTATCACACTTTCACACAAGAAAGTAGATAAAGGGAACCCAGGCAGACAAATTTCACTGACCTTTTTATACTTGGTCATTTATTCACTTCAGTAACGGTACCTCTCTGTGAGCTGCGAATGTATAATGAACCTTTGCAGTTCAATCTAAGCGATCTAAGCGTTTTCGGTGAGTGATGATCAGTCCTGCACGTCGGCTTGGAGGAACTTTAGTCCGTCCCCATATAGTGAAACGTTTTCCAATCTGGGATGTTGATGGGTTTCGTCAAATTAACCTCTTCCATAACTTTGACTAATCTTCATCTTTTCTGTAAGATTAACTTTAACCCTCTTTTTTTTTTTTTTTTTTTACTGCATCCCACTTAGGCTTCAAATTCAGCTCACAGTCACCGCCACAATTATTTTCAGAATCTCTACTGGGTACCAGGTCCTCTCTTGTGCGTGGGTCAGGGAACTAAGTTGGATGTTTGTGTTCAGTAAAACCATTTTGTGTTGATCTTTTTTGTACGTCGCCCCCGCTGATCCAGTGAAGACCCATTTTCAGAAAGATCTGTGTTTGAAATTTCTTAATATTTCTCAAGACGCCATCTTCCCTAATGAGGTCCCCGGGTCTTTTGGAGAGGGAAACAGCCCCGAAACAGCACGTTAAACAGCATCAGGCCGTTTCTTATTGTAGTCTTCCATTCTTTCTTTATTAATCTGATGTCCCAGTAGCATTTGGCAACACTTCCTGGCAAGACATGACAAGTTTAGGCTGTGTCTAGTGGTAATTTCGGACACTTGGTGACCCCTTTTGATGCTACTCTCCTAAGAGAGATTTTCTTGCCTCTCTTACATTGACATTTAGAGAATCCGGAGTCCGTCTTAGAGTCCAAGCCATTGTGGGTTAAGGCTCTTGCTCAAGGACCCAACAGTTGGGTCATCATGGCAGAGCTGAGATTTGAACCCTGCTACTTTAGCCCCAGTACTTCAGCATGTCTTACCGTCTTCGTTACTGCCCACGGGGGCAAAATAAATCTGCGAGTTTGTCACATTTCTACTTTTAATTACTGCCCAAATGGCAGATATGGGCATTTTCAGAAGAGTAGCAACTTTTTAAAGACTTGTGGTTCAACACACTATGTTCTTATTATAATTGTGGGTTCTCTGCTCTTTCGCATGTTGCAGACTGATAAGGTGTCAGTTGTGCCAGGAAATCATATATACATGTATAAATGGGTTGTGTAAAGAACTGAATTACCCTGTTTGGAATTGCCACAGCGGTCAGGGCTAACGTAAGCCTTCTGATTTCGGATTGATTAAGCACTGTAGCAAAGAACGGCCCCTCGACATACCATGGTGATTTTAGAAATGGCTCCAGCGGTTTTCTCTGTGCCAACCCGGTTCTTTTATTTATCCTGTATGTTTGCCATCACACTGTCCTCATTGTCTTTGCGTCGCTATGCCACCGTGGATACATCTAAGAATTTAATTTATTTGTAGCTTACAAAAAAAAAAAAAAAAAAAAGAAGAATTCACGTGTAAAAAGGCGGGACGTTTCGACGCGTTAGCTGTGTGTTACGTGTTACGAAGCATTCAGACCTTCTGTGATTTAATCGTCATGGTGATATAATCTCTGCTCAGAGCAGCCCGTCAGAAATCAGTGAGATAAGCAAAGAAGAATATTAGTATTGTTCGGACTTTGTTACGTTGTGCCACTATTTAACATAAAATTGATTCAGTAAATCTTGTCTCAATAGTATTAATAGTACACGTGGAACCCTAGCCCATTTAAAGGTGACGCTCTTCGGTGTCTCTCTTGTCTTTTATTGACACGTGCTGAGTAGTAACATGGGTATTAATGCTAAGCCGTAAGCAGCATCTTCCGTCTCATGCCGTTTTTTATTGCTTTACCTTGTTCCTCAGCCGTGTCTTACGCCAGCTGCCCTTTAACGATCTACTACTGACTTTTTTTTTTCTTTTAAATCAACTGCAACGTTTGGTTTCTTTGTTTACGTTAAACTGCGTAATGCAAGTCATATGCTAAGTTGATTTCAAATCTTAAATAATTTGCACTAATTTCTTACAACAACCTGTGTACATAGCCCTTTTTGCAAAAATATGTACAGGAATATAAAATGCGATCATGTGCTGTGTGTGCAGTACAGCTGTTCATAAATTGGTATGCATGACAGGGTTAGTAGCAGAACAGGTACTGTTAGGTGTGGAACGATGTCAAGGTGTCAAGGTGTCAAGATGAAAGTATCCAGTATCCAATATCGCGTTCGTTCTGTTCGTCTGTTGCAGCTGCATTTTCGAACACCAGAGGGCGCAATGGCGCCGCGCTCCTATAATCTTTAACTTCTGTTGTGTTAAAGTTTGAGATCGAAAGGCGTTTAAAGGCTCAACCAGCTTGTTTTCTTTTGGTTTTCAGTTGAAATTAGCACTTGGTTATTTGAATTGGGTGAAACTGTTACGGTAGCGCATTTGTTCTGTAGGATTGTTAACTGTAAATGTCCTATAAAAGTACGCATTTTCAATTGTCATCCTTCAGAAATAAAAAAAGGAATGTTTTCCCTCAGTCGTTTAGGATACGCTGAAGTTACAAAAGAGCATTTTATTTACGGTTTTTTAACCTGGGATAAGGAACGGCCATGGCTATCGTCTCAGTTGCTACATTTAGATTTTCTGCACAGAAATCTGAATTTGATGTTTGTGCAGATAGATGAGGTAAAGTCGAGGCTCTTTCAGGCAGTCCTTCCAAGTTGTCCATCTCTCTGAAATTCTGCGTTCATGTGTTCCAATCCGGAGGCCGGGAAACCGTGTGTGTGCGTGTGCGTGCGCGTGCGTGCGTGCATGCGTGCGTGCGTGTGCGAGAGAGTGTGCGAGAGAGTGTGTGTGCGCGTGTGCGAGAGAGTGTGCGAGAGAGTGTGTGTCTGTGAGAGAGTGTGTGTGTGTGAGAGTGTGTGCGAGAGAGTGTGTGTGCGAGAGAGTGTGTGTGCGAGAGAGTGTGTGTGCGAGAGAGTGTGTGTGCGCGTGTGCGAGAGAGTGTGCGAGAGAGTGCGAGAGAGCGAGAGAGTGTGCGAGAGAGTGTGCGAGAGAGTGTGTGTGAGAGAGTGTGAGAGTGCGAGAGAGTGCGTGCGAGAGAGTGCGTGCGAGAGAGTGCGTGCGAGAGAGTGTGTGTGTGAGAGTGTGTGTGTGTGAGAGTGTGTGTGTGTGAGAGTGTGTGTGTGTGAGAGTGTGTGTGTGTGAG
>JAUZST010006351.1:0-14925 GCA_034779995.1 Parotocinclus haroldoi
GAGAGAGAGAGAGAGAGAGAGAGAGAGAGAGAGAGAGAGAGAGAGAGAGAGAGAGAGAGAGAGAGAGAGAGAGCGCTCTCCTCCCGCGGGTGGCGCGCCACAAGGCTTTGCGCGATTATTCCCACGAGGTTGCTGACAGGCACGGTCCCGCCGCTCACTTTTGCTTTAACGAGACAGAGCAGGGCTGGTTCCAAAAAGAGGACTGGATGCTGCATAAACAGAATTTGGATTGAATATGCTAATGAGTGTGCTTCCTCCAGAGTTTGTTTGCGAGCGCGGGGAAGCTTTTTTGAATGCTGTCTTGCAAAAAGTCATTTAAAAATAAACTGAAAGAGTACATAATAAATATGTGAGTTCTCATTATGATCAGGTGATGGATAAACATGTTCCAATTTTAGATTTAAGAGATTTTATCCACAGTGATTTACAATCTTATCTAATCCAATGAATTGTGGGCTGTGATTCTTGCAGAGCGTGGCAGAGGTCGGACTTGTTGATACATACTGCACTTAACTGTACCTTAACCACGAAGCCACCGCCACCTACTGCATAGGCTACTTGGCAGTTTTTTATAACAGGTGCCATACTTGACACATCCTTCCCTATTTACTCAAGTGTAAGGTTGGAACTGGGAATACTCCTCCAGTGACTCGTTTTCTGCAAACTCATCACTCAGACACGGAAAGACTTTATTTTTTTATGTCAGAAATGAGTCATTCACTTACATTTCTTAAGAATAGAGCTCCCCAAGAGTTATTTAACTGGCCATCGTCTATAGTTGTTTTATCCTGGTCAGAGTTGCAAGTGTAAATACTGAGCACATTAGACAAATGAAGAAGAAATCTTACATTCTCTCATCTAAACAAACCCTTCAAAAGTGGCGAGTATATACCAACCAAGACACCGTGGGGTCCTGAGGAAAAAAACTGAGCTCCACATCCAGCCCAACCCCCTCCAACCATCAGTCATTGCCTTTAAACACACTTTAAAAGATGGGGGCCCCTTGAACTATTCAGTAATCCACATAGACACCACCCCCACTCTTACAGCTCCCCTGGTCTCAATTCAGAGTAGCAATGTGAAAATCCAAGGGTATTCAACCAGCGTGTTCATTTTCTTCTAAGTCAATAGCAAACATGCCATTGAAATTCCCCATTAGGGCATAAAAAGGCAGTGCCAATCCAACTTTCTCTTCAAATCACAGTGATGTATAGACATTCTGTCACCTTGACTTTAGGATTCCTGGCAGGAGAGACAGAGCAAGAGAGATTCAATAACGGGATTATTTATTTCACCTCTGGGGGAAGCCTCAAGTCTTTATCAAGAACATTAACCCCTTGTCCACTGAGATGAGGCCATTGACGGCATCCCTTTTCCTAACAATCCACGTGGTTATTGATCAGTCCTTCGTCATCACCACCAGCCCCATTCCTCTTGCCTCCTTGCACTGGAGGCTAAGAGCAGATGGAGGCAGCAGACTGGAGGCAGTCTCACACAGTCCTGGAATGGGCCTCAGTATGTCAACATGAATCATACACGAGGCTCCCGAGTGGTACTCAGAGCTATAACAACACGGCAGGCTCATCATAACCTCTCGTGCGTTCCCACAGAGCGGAGAGCCAGTTTGCCACCTGCTGGTCACCAAGGGAGAAATTCCATTACAAGCTAGATCGGTTTCTCAGTGGGGATGTGTTGATTCACACTTGTGGCTCATTCATCCTGTAGCGAAAGGGTCAGCGTGGGTTGAGGACATTTGATAGTAATCCTATATATAAGGACATTTCTTTCACAATGCAAACAACGTAAGGTACTGTGCAAATTTCTTATCTAACCATTAGATTCGTTGTTTTAGCAATGGCAACGGTCATATATCACCAGTTTCCTGCATACAATATTTATCCATCATGTGTCATTGTTATGTTATGTTTTTACTGCAATCAGAATTGAAGCATACTGGTTTTGCTTTCAGCAAAGTCCCCTGTTTTCCCAGTCAACCACTGGTGGCGAGAAGGGGGACCACACATTTGCATGGTTTGCATGACGGTAAACTTGGTCAAACTGTCCACTGATCTTCATTCCAATCTTGGGAATGTTTTTATTTTTTAATAATGTATTTAATAATACGGTATACAAAGCCACAGCCCTGTAAATGGACCATGGATTTTCTAGATAGAATTTCACCTCAGCGACAATAGATTCTCGTTGAAACCAAATAATTACATATTTAATAATTGTACTTACATCCAACCAACCAAGACAACAAGAATCACTTTTTATGGAAAATAGAATGAAAGATGTATCTTAATGGCAGGGCTAGGGGGTGCTATCCATGGAATGGAGTAACCTATCTTTTTCAGTATTGAATAGAGGCTGACAAAGCACCACATCTTTGGACTGGAGCTTCCAGTGGGGAGTGGGAAGACAAGAAAAATCACGACCCAGAAATACAAGTCAGGCATTAAACCTGGGACACTGGAATCCTTCTCTTGAACAGTTGTCGCTCAGAGTCCTTCATGAACCTATTCCCCAGACACCCAACCCAAAGAATAGTTTTAGTGTTTGATGTGGCACATTTTTTAAACATAGCTGGATGCTCTTATGCCTATAGCCAAATTGGTGATGAGACAAAATGGCAGAACACTCGAATGTAGAGTTATCTTTTGGTCAAGACTTCACTGGATGCAGAATAGTCTTTTACCCAAACCTATGAGAACATCTGGGTTGTTACTTACCAGGATGTTTTCGGGAGATGGAAGGTGAAAGGTGTTCAGATTTTTTTGGCTGATATATCCTCTTCTTTCTTTTGACACCTTTTTATGTTATCTTTTGGCCATGTGCTTGGAGGTAGAAGTGAAAAAAAGCTCTGCAGGGTGCACTGTTCTTGGGCTGCGTGAGAGAATTTCAGCTCCTTTCATCCCTACAGTGTTCACACTGATGGTGCTGCACAAACAGGCCGATAAACAAACGCCCCCAGACTGAGTTGGGGGTTTAATCTGCATTTTGAGTGGGATGACAGCATTTCACATCCTGATAGAAGACATGCCAGGCACATTTAATGCTCCCCCACCCCCCATATTCTATCCCAAACTACGTTCTCTTACGCAATGGATAAAATACAGAGCTATTTCAGAGACTGGGTGGTACGTTTACCACCTATTTGGCAAAGAGCAGCAGCTGGATTGAAAAAGCTAAGCCAAGAACAATATAAAAGGTCATGTTATACCCACAGTCAATGCTCCTTCTGACACACAACAGTCTAAATGACCACAAAATTAGACCAAACATTTAGACCAACAAAACTAGGGGGACTTTCGACTTACAGATGATACAAATTCAAATAATTGTGGGTTAACCAAAAGAGAGATAAAAAGTTGAGGGCCTTTCTGGACACAGCCCTCCCCATTTACCCAGGTTTGGGACATTCTTGACACAACCCTCCGCTTTTAATGTGATCCTCAATTAACGATGGTCTTTGTACTGCGAAGCTTTTAGGCAATCCACTCTTGGCCACGATTTGTAATCAGTAATGTGGGGACACAGCTGGTTCATGACATGCAACTGGAGCAAACACCTTTTTATTGCTATGCAACAGGAGCACACAAGCCCCCATTTTGATTGACAAAACACCCTGGGAAATGCACCGCCAGAAACGTTCCATACAGAACACGTAAGCCATATCTAGATCGTATCTGGCATCAGACAGCAGACAACAATGCAGTGAAACAAAACACAACTTTCCAACATTGCCCTGCCCCCAAAGATGGGATACGACCATGTTAAAAAGAGCTATTTCCACAACAACTCCCAAACCTCGCAGGATGGAAATCCACCTTCATTGGTGTGAGCAAAGTCATTCGAAAATAGGCCACTGCTCACTCCACTGCCTTTTCCAAATCAGTTTCAAGTCACAAGCTGAGCCTTGATCTCTGTTGAGAATTTCTACGGGTTGTAAATCGATGAAAATGACAAGGCTTTAGATCATTTGGCAGCGCCTCTGTGGAGCTGCACTATTTCCTCCCTCATAACTAAGAGCACATGGATTATTCATTATTCACGACCCTTCTCTAATGGTTTAACTGTAGACACAGAAAATAGCTCCTTCATCTATCTTCATCTAGCCAAGACTGGACCACTGACCCCTTATTCCAAGTTGTGTCTGTAGTGTAGTGGTTAACACTTTTGCGGACCCTTTTGCTTAACACCTGCGCTTATTGAGAGAAAGGTCTCTGAAAGGTCTCTGTTCGAAACCGGGTAATCAACAGCAATCTTTTTTTGTTTTAGCAGCTATGAGAAACTTTGGTGACAAGTTTAGTTATCTGCCAGAATTTGAATAAAAATGAATGTCTGGACCACTGATCAATGGTTCCCAGCATGGTCTGTAGTGTAGTGGTTAATACTTTTACTTTCAAGTAAAAGATATCTGGTTTGAAACCGGACCATAGCAACCAAAGCCTTTTGAGTTTGAGGCAACTGTGGTCAGTATTAAGTTACAGAAATCATCATCATCAACCAAAAAACTAAAAAATCATATACATTTTGAACTGAGCTATCCCTCAAGGGGCAGCTTATAATTAGCAGCAAACTAAGCAACAGACGTTTTAACCAAACAGTTTAGCATATTCGTATGTGTTATACTGTAATTATTACTGCTGCTCTTCACCTGTTTCATTACTATTTATATCTATTTCATATCTTATTTTAAGACTATTCCTATTGGTTCTTACTGGGACCGTGCAAAATAAATTACATTTTAATTCCAAATTTTAATTCTAAATTTTGTTCCACCTCCTGTACCACATGTGATGAGAATGACATTAAAGCCTCTTAGAATTGTTTACAGTTATGCAAGACATGTTTGTTCTCTGACTTTTTTAATGCTGTTAAGGGCAGTTTTGTTACACGTGAAACTTTACTTATTACTGTAAGAAGAATCCGCTTCTCACGTCGTTTTCATTCAGAGTACCGATAATTTAATACAGTACAATGCACTTGCATTGTACTAACAAGCTTTACATTTTGCATACAGAGTCATTTATCGGTTAAATTGTAAAATAGTATTCACCTTATAACCCCAAACGAATAGAGTTTTAATAGCATATTCATAGTTTAATTCCTTTAAGTAATTCATAAGCCTTTACCAGATGACATATTGTATTAATTTATTAATCTATCCCATTTCATATACATAACCAAACGAGTTTCAGTAATTATTCAGTGTAGATTGTCAATACACATGCAGGGTATATTGCAAAGTATACAGTGATGATACAAAGTTTGTGAACCCTTTAGAATGTACTGCATTTTTGCCTTAATGTGAAATAAACAAACATGATAAAAATATACTGCTCGCAAAAATGAGGGGATACTTCAAAATGTTTTTTGTAAGCAGTGTAGCATACACGGTCATTTATTCATGATGAAAAAAATCATATATGAATGAAGAAAATGATGCAATATTACATAGCTGTGGCTGGCAAACCTATGCAAACATTTAGAACTAGCAGTTACTTTGAAGGTGAAATTAGAGTTTTCAAACATTATTGAGTGTGTGTTTTTAAACAACTGGGATCTATCCCAACTGGGATCTATTTTCATACTTGCATAAAAGCACCCCATAAAAGAGTGGTTGATGATTATCAAATTGTAAAAGGTTACAAAACCATATTTAAAGTACCTGAAAGGCCAACAGCCAGTCAGATTGTGTACAAATGGAGAAAATTCAATTCACCACTATGTTTAGATTTTCTTAAGTGGTAGAACTCAAGTACATCGGCAAATAATTCTCTTGGTGCCACAATGAATTCTAATAAGAAGAGGAATTATATAAATCTTTTGTCTGCCTCTTTGTATGTAAACGAGTCTCCCTCAAATGGAAGGTCAGGTGGGTGGTTGTAGATTCCCATCAGGAAGATCCATATGGTTCCTATGGTCATGACTGGAGTCACTATGTAGAAACATAAGCGGTCCACGGTCCTAGCAATTCCACTCCAATTATCCTTTTCCTTGTGTACAAACATATACAAATTAGGATCAATCGGGACGTTTTTAACTTTCTGTTTAAACTTGACTTGCCTCATTGTAGTCGTTCTTGTCATGCATGTGCTTGCTGATGTAGTTGGCTCCTTCCACTGCTGGCTTTAACTCACTGTACAGCTGATCGTTCACTTCTGAATCATTGTTCGACTTGTACACTGCATAGAGTAAAAATATGACCCATTGACCCGTGGGCCAATATGTATTTAATATATTTAACATGTGCTCATGATGTTACCACAAACATGAGAGTTTGACATGTGCTAGACGGCAGTACGGTGTAGCGTAATATGTGGATATCTGACATATTGGGAACCGTATTATTATAAGAGCAGGAACCCCGGTGAAACCCCCTTTCAATCCCATTACTGGAAAAAACAGAAATTTGCCTCTCCCAGTCTAATTCTTGTAATCATAACTTTATCATTTAATAAGCCTAACATCTTTATATCAAAACTAATTTTATAATACCTATACAGCAATTTGCATTGAAATAATGCACCCCCCCCCTTATTATGTCTCATAGTGGTTTGGTCCACTGCCTACCCAAAGCCACACACACATTTTATTTTATGCTGTTCAATTCGAAGATTATCAAATTAGATGATCAGATTAGCAAAATAAAACATGTAGAGTACATTTACATAATTGTATTCATTTTTTAAAATCATTTTGGTAGCACCTTTAGGAAATGCTCTTG
This sequence comes from Parotocinclus haroldoi, assembly GCA_034779995.1. Taxonomy (NCBI): domain Eukaryota; kingdom Metazoa; phylum Chordata; class Actinopteri; order Siluriformes; family Loricariidae; genus Parotocinclus; species Parotocinclus haroldoi. The sequence continues at coordinate 6,734 of JAUZST010006351.1, forward strand.
ACAATTTTTACAGCCGATTTTCACCCCCAAAACAAAAATGAAATTTACACCCTTGGCTTGGATACATAACCTTATGGACTGCATGAAGTATGAAGATATCTTAGTTATAAGGGTCTGACTAACTCTTCCAAGATGGTTCAACTGAGTGATGGACAGTTATCTAAAACATCTAAACAGGAAATCAAGTTTTCGCCATGGCCATCCCAGGCCATTGATCTTGACCGAGCTGAAAACTTGTGGGATAGCTAAAAAGGAGAGCTTGACTTGTCTCAATAACATAGCGCTGACCTGCTGTGGGTGTGGGCCTCGCTGCCAGGCCGTGTCTCTCAGACTGCTTCTCGAACATCAGCTCACTCCTGGATTTCAAGCTGTAATACTCCTCAGCCTTGGCAATGTAACCCACAGAGCTGGAACGTCTTGGCAGAGCTCCGTCCCATATGGGCTCACTCTCAGCTGGGTGGGACATGTGCAAAATACGAGGCAGTTTCTCCAGGAAGAACTGCATAAACAGACAGGAAATGAAGACATGAACGAGTAGCTGATGGGGTACTCGCTGTGTGAAAGGCACAAATGGTCTCACTCTAATCTGTCAGAGCAAGAGTATCAGCCTACATTGCTCCTAAAACAATGAACAAAGGTCAGGCTCCATAACCAAGAACTGATCTAGATAGATGAATGGATCAGTAGACAGTAGTAAAGCAACTGATTTTCATTGCTTGACTCCAGTACTGTGCAAAAATCTTAGGCCACTGTTTGATCAGTTTTTTAGTAACGCTATAATGACCATATAAAACATATCGTCAACAACTGGACCCAAAAATTTCAAACTTGAGTTCATCACTCCATAATGCTCTTTCCTACTGATCTTCATAACAGTCTTTGGGAGATTTGGCCTATTTTAGCCATTTCACCTTGTACACATTCTGAAAATGGGGCTTCTTGGTAGCTGCCTCTCAAAAAAAAAGACTCAGACTTCTTGTGAACTTCTAACAGGTGAATTGTACGAGGACGTTACACTAAATATTGGCCACTTATATATGGAAATTATACTATTGCTAAAAGTGGTATATCCAATCTAATGTGTCTTTTCCACAGTACTGTATGTAAGCCACTTATAGCTTTACACTATGGCTGAAACTGAAAAATGTACTATTTCATACATTCTACATCACTATGTCTGTAGCACAGAACAGAAATGTTAAGGGCAGTGGACAATACATACTATACTTTAGAAACACCAGTTAACCTAACACACATGTCTTTGAAATGTGGGAGGAAACCAGAGTACCTGGAGTAAATCTACATAGACACAGGGAGGTCATGCAAAGTCCACACAGTGTTTGAGATCTGGATCGACCATGGTTGTTGGAGACATCTGTGCTAACCCCTGTGCCACTGTGGCCTGTGTCTTGAACCCAAGGTGCAACTGCTGTGGAAGTGGACTAAATTTTTAAAAGAATGTGTTCAGGTGAAACCGAGCTCTTAGCTGTTTTTTAGGTGTCTGGTGAGTTCACTCACCTCCTTTGTCCACTCAGTCATGATGTGGGTGCTGGGGGTCCGGAAATGGAGGTTTAACACAATGACACAATTCAGCACCACCACAGTGACCAGGACCATGATGAACATGAGATACCTGCAGGAGCCAGAATCAGTCAGTATTCAATCATTAATTTTTTTTATCCACTTTATCCCAGACAGGGTTGAGGGAGAGCTGGTGCCTACCCAGAGACACTCACAAACTAAGGCCACTTTGGTGGAAATGATTAATCTAAAGCATGTTTTTGGCTATAAGGGAGGAAAACGGAGCACCCAAAACGACACCTGGACATGAAAAGAGACACAGAAAGAACTGCCGGGTTCAAAGTCAGGACCTTCTCACTGAAAGACAACAGTAATTCCCACTGAGACACTCCCAGTTAGTAGTCAAATGACCTAACTACGTTATAATGTATTTGACTGCATTATTTTAAGGTCTTGATTTTACTTACTTTACGATTAGAGGTATAGCCAAGGAGGTCTCGGGTAAACGTTGCGAAATCAGGAGCAAGAAGACAGACTGGGCCAAGAGCACAGAGATCGACAAGGTCATTTTCTCACCACCTGGATGGGATCAGAAAATAAATCCAGTGCTATACTTCTCAGTAAAATTGGTCGATATTACAAAATGAAATCTAACAGACAATAAATCTAATAATCAATCGATAAAATCAACAAAAAATATATAAAATATCCCCAATTTTGTCAGCAATGTAGTTACTGAATGAATCAAGAGTTATTTGGCAAATCAAAAGTAGTGGTTACGGGTGAGGAGTGAGTTAATTTATTCATGAATCCTCTTGAACGCCCTCAGTGCACATATTGGTTGAAAGTAATTGGCCCCAGTAACAGCCCAGACTGAATCGGCGTCCCTGGAGCTGTGCAGCACCAAACACCTTACAGGACAATGCCTGACAATGTGCCTGATTTCACTCACTGTCTGCAGGCAGGTAGTAAACCAACGAGGCCATGAATGAGATCAGCACACAGGGGATGATGATGTTGACGATATAGAACAAAGGTTTGCGTTTGATGATGAGGTAGAAAGTGATGTCTTGGTGCTTGTTGCTGTCCGTTGGGATATTCTTGTGGATGTTTCTCCTGGCAGGCCTGTGAACGATCTCCCACTCTCCATTCTCTGCAGGACAGAAAAGAAGCGCGCTGACGGTCTGCGATGGCTACACAGTGCAAAGCTGAAGATTTGAAGAAGCACTAGCGCTTACCTGTGAAACCCTCGGGGTCAATGATGATCCATTCCACTCGATAATCCTTCATAACATCTTGTTCCGGCTGGCTATTATCTTGTTCTTGCTCGATTTTTAAATTCAGGCTGATTTCCTTGGCGTTGTAAGTCAAGGAGCTAAAACATCGGCACAAGCACCAAGTCATTCCTTCCTATTTTGACACCGTGTATATCATAAGTGCTGAAGATAAGTGGCGCCTACCTGAACTTTAGGGTACAGTTCTGCCAGTCAAAAGGAAAATAGTGGACATTGATGGAACAAGAACTGCGGAAGATAGCTGGAGGCAGCCAGTACACGTATCCATCAGAGCTCACCAGCACATTGCAGTAGTAGGCCACCTGGAACTGGGCATCATTGCTAAATGCAGAGAACAGAAACATTTTAGCGTGAGCGTCATGTTTTACAATTAGGCTAAATCAATAAATATTACGTATCGTACTTATTTTCCAGGACTATCTCGGGCAGCCACACCATACTGGGAGGAAGACGCAGCACTTGAATGTCATCAAACTCGGACGTGTTCCAAACGAGCCTGTGATCGGTCCAGCCCTAAAATGATTATACAAGACCAGTATACATATGAACCATTCCTTAGGTGGGGGTGGGTTCGGGCCTGGATCAGTCAGACATGGGTGCAGTATGCATAGCATGATCGCTAAGCGTGCCTGAGCACGGAACACAACGTTAGCTGACCAAATTGTACGTGCAGCAAAATAAATATTTAAGACCAATGTTTGTGTAGTGCCTACATTAAAGCATTCACATGGATTATTATAATATCCATAATTATTGATGATTTCAGTATTAAAATGGTTTCTAATTGGCATAATGTGATCAACTAAAAATCCAAACAACAAACACCTTAAATCTTTACTTACATGTTCCATCCATACATTTGTTAGCAATGTTTCATCCACTTCATTCTGTTGGAGAGAGGAAAAAAAAAGAAGTTGTGTTTCAGCAAGTTTCAGTAGTAATGTTTTGCTAATTATGCCTCTGCAGGGAACAAAGTCTGAAAATGTCTTTCCAGTTAAAACGTGTTTTTGATAAGATCCAAACATTGGCTTCATGGCATTTAGAAATGTCATATTTAAGTTTGTTCCCCAGAGAGGTTGTGTTCACTTTTATTTATTATTAAATAGTACTTGAAAATGTACTCATAAAGGGGTGCCGAAACATTTTCACAGGACTGTAAATCTCACATAATAAATAAGTCTAAGAGACAAAGTTGACCTTTAGAACTTGATTCCAATAATCATCTTGTTTCTTTTTAATCAGTGTTCCAGTGTTCCTTGGTCTTCATGGTCATATTAGGTTGGGCCCTTTTCATTTATAAAGTACAGTACTGTGCAAAAGTCTTAGGTCACCATTCGATACCATTGTATACCATTGTTTGAACAAAGTTTAATGACCATGTATAATTATCTCTCAGTCAGTTTGTTACAATGCAATCAGAAAATGCAAAACGTTTGTCTGCAGTATTAAAGAACTAAAATAATCGGAAAAAAAAATCATCGTCAGCTTATATAGGCTGGGCTGGGATGCCAAGTTGGCCCTTCTACAATCTGGAAGGGTGGCATGCAAGAAAACACTTTTTCGAAAGGAGATCAGGGTAAGGAGGTTAAGATGAGCTTAAGCTCAAAGATTGGATGAAGAATGAAGATAATTGGAAAGGAATATTCGAGAGCTCAAAAGTTTTGGCACCCCCGGTGAAATGACATGCTTTACTGATTTGCTCTCTGGAGGGAACAAACTTTAATGCATATTAAAATAAGACGTCCACTTAGCATGTGCAAAAAATGTCTTTAAAAAGTCTTTAAAGGTGAGATGTAAGTTGATAACATTGGCTTAGTGGCAATAATAGTGTAACAGGGTAAATAGTATTATAGAATGACGAATCCGAGTTGGACATTTTTGGGTGTAGTTGTTGACGCTATGCTATATGTGGTCATTATTCCATTGCTAAAACTTCAAATCTGATGGTGACCTAAGACTTTGCACAGTACTACATTTTAAAACATTTATTTATCACCACCTATTGAATAACACATGTTAATGAACCCCTTTTCTAGTCACTGCTGCATAATTTGCACTTCATTCATTAATTTATTATTACCAACCATATCAGACTATCAGATCTGTAGATGCTTTTAATCCTATTCTCTTTCATCAATTTGATCTAATTCCCTAACAGCCAGTGAGACTAGACATCATTGTTTTTTGTATAACAGTGTATGCATTGTCTGGACCAAGTCATGAAGCTTTATGCCAGTCACATGTCTGAGAAACCAGTTACAATTCAGAGATATGAAAATACAGAATCTGCCAAAACTGACCAGAACACAATTAAAAATAATTGCACTATCGAGAATGATTAATCTCCTCTACTAGTCCATGTTACTACTTTTACCATTTCCAGTGGAATAAACTCCACTCACTCCAGTCCCTATATTTGCTTAATTCAGGGAATCACATGGTGCAAGGTAGGAACCAACCCTGGACAGGGTGCCAGTCCACGGCAGGGAACATATACACATACTCACAATTATCCTGGGACATTTTATGGAGCTGCCAATTAACCTAAACAGACTGGGACTTACACACTTGCCCAGCAATGCATTCCTATCAGTTTGGTTGTCCATTGCAAACACAAAAAGCTATATCTGAAGAACGGACAGGTGTTATAATCCATAATGGGCAGCCTGTGTTCCTTGTGGATGGAGGCAGAAAAGTCAAGTTAATATGGGAGAAAACCAAACTGAATAGTCACCGTTTAATGATGCCCTTTAGACATGGCCACAGATTAAAGAGACTAAAGAGGCTTACATTTAAACACCGACCCTAACACTAATTTAACAAAACGCAAAACTGCTCTGAAACATATTTGCGCATGTCTGATAAAAGTGGAAGACTATATATATATATATATATATATATATATATATATATCAGAAAATATATAAACCCACTTGATGGTCTTCAGCACATACCAGAGAAATGAGGTTTGAGAGGGTTAATGCCAGATAAACGGTCACAGTCTCATCCTTGTTTTGTACTGGCCTCAGCTCTTTGTTGTATCCGCGCTCTTTGAACAAGTAGTTGATGAGACGTTCCTCCTCATTCCTGCCACTGCAGCCTGTTTATAAGACGGAAACATGCACGTACATTACAATTAACGTTCACTACAACAACTAGGGTTCATTTTCCTGTAAAAAAAACAATATAGTCAAATATAGATTGCACAGTTTGACAAAGTAAATATTATAATCAGTTCAATCGAAACCAGTTTATTATTTGGCAGGAAGACCGCCCTTTACCTTTACAACGCCAGTTCTTGACACCATTTCTAAAATATCTCAGCTGCCAGGTTTTCCCATACATCTTCTAGAAATGTATATAGTTAGAGCTGTCTCCTATTTGTCTAACAATGCTTTATTACATATACCACCAAATGAATCATAAATGCCCCCTATAGATGCAGGAGGGGTTTTAAATCAGGTCACTCTAGAAAAAAGTCCATAACAATCAGCACTCCTTGATCTTCCTTGGTCTTTGGGTGGTCACTGCAAAGCTTTTGAGTTGCTTTGGGTCATTATGCTGCTACAGTATCAATCCGCTTTCACAAAGTTGTTATTTGTTATTTATACAGCACTGTGCAAATGATTTAGGCCACCATTAGATTTGTTGTGTTAGCAATGGTAGAATGACCATCTGTAATTAACTGATATAAAATCTGTAAAACAGATTATCCAGGCTAAGGTGACGTATTTAGTGTGACTTCCTCTTACACTTGAGCAATGGCGGCATCTGGCAGCTTCTACAGTCTGAAGAAGCTTGTTTAAGAATGGTCTTTTTTTGGAAGGCTAGCCGCCAAGAAACCACTTTTTTGGAGCGGGAAGAGTGTGAAAAGGCTAAGATGGGTTCAGGTTTACAAAATTTGGAGTGCGGATCAGTGAAGTATTCAGCCATGGAGGGATGAATCCATTTTTCATATTTTTGGGTCCAATCACAATAGGTTACATATGGTCATTACATCATTGCTGAAACAAATCCTTTTGCACAGTAGTTTACATATATAGTGTAGCATTGCATTGCAGTGGTTAGCTGTGGTTGCCTCACAGACCCGAGCTCAAGATTTCATGCTCTCCCTGTGTCTGTGTGGGTTTTCTCTGGGTAACACATTCCACTGGCATGGAATGGCACGATCAATTGGTTTCTCTAAAAATGTCCCAGAATGAGTGAGTCACCGTGCGTGTATGTGTGCGTGTGTCAGGTTTATGTTACATTGTAGAGACATCAAATAAAATTGCATCTGTTTTGTATATGTATATGGAAAGTGCCCAAGACTGGTTAGTATGTGTGCTTGTGTCTGTGGTGGACTGGTGCCCTGCCCATGGTTGGTTTCTGCCCTGAGCTGGATTAAGCAATCATGCAAAGTGAGAAAATGTGAAAACATCAGACATGCAATTAAGTCATAATTTGAGAAGTTTCCACCCCCCCTCTTTATTTCTTTAAACATAATGTACAATAGATGGTCCTGAATTATGAACACTATATTACAGCTACTTTGCTCATAATTACATCTTTGCACCCATACATACAGAGACATATTAATAAATAGAAGTGTAGAAGCGTTTAAGGGTATAAAGGATTAGAAATAGTTTCTTACCTGACAGGAAGAGGACGATTACAAATGAAGCAAGAACCAGAACAGCTCTCGTCATTTTATTTCTCTCTTGTTTAGAGCTTTCCTTTCTCTCTTGTACTGGTTTCTGTGTGGACTTCACTTGGACTGACTCGGACAGGTGGCCAAATCGATTCACAGGGAAAAAATAGACACACGATCTCACACTTCTGTCCGTTGCGAGGGGGAAGGGGCGTTCTTACAAGGGCCTCAATTTTTCAATATGTTTAGTTTTCTTTTGAACCAAATGTATCTGAAATCAACCTGTTTACTTGGTGTTAATGATAATGATCCATGTTACCATTACAATAAAATGAAAGGGTTGTATATTTGTGAATACTTTCACTGAATAAATACTGCATCATGTGTAGAGTAAGGAGCCTGTACTTAAAAATAAATGAGTCAGTTTACACTTAACTGACAATGAAATTAGTTTAATGCTAGCTGTTGTGGAAGGCAATATGCAGTATTGTACAAAAATGTTATGCCACCATTAGATTTGTTGTTTTAGCACTAGTGTAATGACCATAGATAATACATTATCAATGACTGGACCCCAAGATTACAAAGCTTGGATTTCTCACATATTACCCTGCTCCTTTTCCAAAAATTGGTTTCTTTGCTGCTGTATATCCAAAAACATCGTTCTTCAGACTGTAGAAGGATCAAACTGGCTACCAGAGGAAGCTGCAGAGCTGCTGCTTTTGCTCAAGTGTAAGAGGAGATCA
>JAUZST010006352.1:0-14924 GCA_034779995.1 Parotocinclus haroldoi
GAGTGTGCCCTGTGAAGGGCTTCTCTCACCCCTTCTTTAACTGTGTGTTTTGTTTGTGCTTTGTTTAGTTTTACTTTGTTTTTTGGGGCAGCTCTGGTGACATCCTGTGGTGGTGTTGGGTCCTGTGTGATATGCCTTCCCCTGGACCCTCCAATAGTTCGTGCTTTGATAGATCATCCCCTCAAGCACCTGCAGATTATCTAAAGCAATCAGCACACTCTACTTAAGAAGCGGCTTGGAGCGTGACTAATTGCTAGTTTGTCAACATGTATGCAGTATGTATGTATGTATGATATTTAGCACTACTTGCTATCATTTATCTATAGTCTTAATGTTGCTTTACCTTTTTCATTTCTGCTGCTTCTTGGAGCCTGTCTACAATCTGCCAGCACGTTCTTAGTGGCAAAGCTGTCCTCCCTCTCTGGCTTTGGAACGCCTGGATTTGAATCACCATCTAAATAAACTGCACCTTTTTCACCTTATCTCTGGCTCTGGTCTCTTGTGTGCATTGGTTAAAAACCCAGAGACTTGATGGACATCAATGTATCATAACAATTACTTTTTCTGGCTACATGATTGAAACTACATGAGGTTTGATGAAGCATATTTCGTTAACAGTTCATTAACAGTACATGTTAAACTCAAATACTCATGCCCTCCTTGGGGAAGTTTTCCTTAAATTTTCGTTAAACTTACAGTCAAAACAGTCAACACAGTCAAAAGCATCCAAAAATGACATCAGAAAACATGTATTTGAATTAAGTTATCATACTTTGCTGCTATAAAGCATTTACTCTTCTACGAAAGCAAGGATTTTTTTAACGTGACTACGAGATCTGGTACTGGTGTCGGTCAATAATCTCTGACATACAGTTTGCATGTCAAATGCATCTGATGGCGTTGTGGTTTGAGCTTTCCACACCAGAAAGTTCTTCATCAAAGTTGCTAAACCAGTGCTTGACTGATGTTAATAAGGGAAGACAGGACAGACAATACCTTAATATTTAAAGATTTTGTAAAATTCTATTGTTTAGTTAATATATAGATAATTAGTTCATCCTCTTTCTGAAATTTGTACATCACCCTAAAATATAAATATATTCCCATCAGAATGTGAGACATATGTTGTTCCATTCATTTCAGAAAATGTAGTGTTTTATAGTGAGCCACCTGACTGTGACATTGCACACTCCAAATTTACCCCATTAAAAAGACTTTCTTTTCTGACGTGTTTGAAATTTTACACCTTTATGCAAGGTATACTGAATCATTTCAAATTTAGTCACAATATCCTTATCCACCTCTTCTACTGCAAGTCAGGATGAATCTATACTAACAAAGGCTACATTCACACAGGAGGCAAAGTTGCCCAAATCTGATTTTCTCATCAAATATAATTTTTGTAAGGTTGTTCATTTTCGTATGTGACCTATATCCATGAACAGTTCATGGTCCTAAACTGACGTACATGCACAAAAGCAATGCATTATGTCACCTGCTTGTCCAGAGGTGTTTCAAATACTTGTATGTAAATTTGTATGAAAAGCTATTTAGTATTTAATATTAGGGTAAAAATATTTATCATAATAGGTGCAAATTACAGAACATTTATTTTTCATTGAATAAAAAATATTTTTTGTATTCACTATTCCTTACTTTTTATCCATGCAGATGCATCTACTAACTAAGCTCTACATACTCTGAACTTAAACTACCTACGCAAACTTATTAAATATCACTACCTGAATGCCCATTTGTTTCCCAGGTATGGTACAGCAAAATTAAGACGTTCTCCTAAGTCCTCCAGCTGTAAATTGCTTGTTCTACCTTGAAGACTTGCATACTTACACAAACATACAGAATTGGGATCAGCAATAGTTATTTGGTGATTCTGGGTGATGATGCTATTGCTACCATGAACATGTGGGCTTATTTTTGGTATTATGGTATTAGGAAACTCATATGCTGTATTATAGGCTACTAGGTGCTGATAATAGCTAATGTTGCCCTAAAGCATCTAACTTTATATTTGTTTCCCTTAAAGGTGTTTCTGCCAGTACCCATTTCATCAGCTCCAATGGTGTCAAGTCAAATGCACTTATATATATATTTAACAGGAATTAACAAAATAGTGAATGTTTTTTTACAGCCAAAAAATACAATATAACTATAAACTATATTCTCCAACTTAATTTATACATTTTGTTTTACAACATTCAAGTAATGAAAAAATGCAAAGGTTCTGAAAATAAATAAATAAAAAAAGATCTAAAATAACATGAAAAGGTGCACAGCCCCCTGGTTTTATACATATAGAGCCAACTAATTACAGCCATCATCTATTTGAATCTTTCCCTACTAGCTTTATGCACCTAAAATGGGGAATATTTGACATTCCTTCCTTTTTTGAGTTAGTCAAATTTTGTGTTGACTCGCAAAGTACTTCATGTCCATCCACAGATTTCGTATAGGATTTAGGTGAGGACTTCGACTTGTCCTCAGAAGGACATTCATCTTCCTATCGTGAAGTCACTGTCTTTTTTTGTTCTTTTATTAGTATTCTGTTTAAGGTCAAGGTGAACCTCCTGTCCATTTAGCTGTATAGAAGAGGCTTGCATGTTGTTTTGAAGAATTGTCTTGTATTTACATGTACTAACATTTAAATGTACTAATGTACTAATACCATGCTGCACAGAAGGTGGATTGCATTTTTGCTGATGTGCTGTGCCTGGTTTACTACAAACATACTGCTTGGGGTTCAGTCCCAAAAAGTTCAGTCATCTGACCATAAATCCACAATTAGAGTCTTCCAATTACCTGATCTTGGCATAGAGGTGGTGGGCCCATATACTTTCTACTCCTTGATATTGATCTGGATGGTACACCAGGGAAGAGTAAAAACCACTAAAATATTCTTGTATGTTCCTTTACTTTCCTCAACTTCATCACTGAGCCCTTTTGAAAGCATTTTTCCAACAATGGTAAATGTTGTGTTATCTTGCACTGCTAGCAGTAGTTACCTCAATGAGGAGCTGTTTTTAAACTCCTGCGCTATCCGATGGGCAAGCCAGCACTGTCCAACTGGCGCTGGCTTGTCTTGATGGCAAGCTGCAGAGAGAGAGTTTCTTTAACCTCGCCACCAGGCAAATACTTTATCGGTTTAAGCCGCTCGCACATCTACACTATGACCTGGGACCCAGAGTTTCATCTCTGGTTGCTATGAAAGTCTTCTGGAACTCTGAATCGTAGAAAAAGAAGAAACCATTAGGCAGTCAATTGTGGTCACTGCACTCTGATCACGTACCTCATGCACTTCGGGTCATTTGGTGAAATAGTCCAAAGTGACAATCACATAGTGGTTACTCTGATCTGTTTACACACAGAACATCAATGACTACTGGACACATCACAGCAGTAGAAATATAACTCTGTCATTACTGCCTCAACTAATACATGTTTTCTTAAACAATGCAATACATTTGGGGAACCTCTGCTCCATATCCATATTGCAAGTAATGGCGCCATATTTCGGTAACAGAATATAATGATGCCAAACTGAGAGCACGTTAGAGCAAAAAAATAGACATGACTGGCTGCTTTAACTGGCTGGTTTTGGTAGGCATGAGGCCCCGTCATATAGGGTGCTTGCCTCACCACTAGTGGATACTTGCAATTCCACTCATGACATCACTGTAGAGCCAGTGTGGAAAATAGAAGTAAGCTAAGTGGATTTACTCAAGTTGTGCTTTTTTATCAGCCTGAATAATACAGATCATATTACCAACTCTGATTATAAAAACGTACCTGGCAAGGTCACTATGATTGCAGCTCAGCCACCAACATAGCAGCTATACATTATAAACTCATGCATTCATGTGCATGAAAACATATTAAAAACACACCAGGAGCTTTTGATTTTTTTTTCTAAAAAGGATGCACACAGAAAAGCATAGCACTCATACATAATAAGAGACCACCATATTAAAGAGACTGTCAAGCCATGTTCATCCCCGGAAAGCCACTGATTCCTCACTATTATTGGTTTACTATTTTAAAAACTATTCTTAGTAAAACAATAAAACACTACTTACCAATATGGACTATTTTATTGTAGCTTTTAAACATCGTAATGAAGAAAATGAATGTGTTGTGTGCATAAAAGCACAAATCCTCTCTGTGCTACAATATAAAAGTAGAATACATTTATTTTAGTATTGTTCTATTTTTTATAAGAACAAATAAAGCTATTGCACTAATTTCTCATTTGAGCTTGTAATTAGAACATTTAAATAGAAATTCCCATTCAGATGGTTCTGGAAATATTTCTTCCCCTTATTGGTCTGTTCAAACAAGCAAATGCTCACAAGAAATAGAAAGCCCATTGCTATAAGTTTTGTTTGGTCAGACAATAGGAAGTCACTTATTTTATTAAACCTTTTTGCACACTGCTTCTCTGAGTGCATTTCACATGGACAGTCTGTCTTAAAACTTTGATTACAGGACCAAGAAGGTCACATAAACTAAATACATGACTGTTACAGGAGGGCTACACATTAACCAGATAGTATAAAGGAAGATAATACGGTCGACTTTGATTTTTCAATAGGTAAAATGCAATGGTGAAAGTAATTATTGGTTAGTCTTCCTAAAATTCTATTTATACGTTATAGTAACTACTTACAAAGTACAACAATATTAATAAAACCAAATACGCCAAATTCTAAATGTTATTTACACATGCAAGGGCTGTCCTTACATATGGATATTACTTATAAATTGTTTAGATGGAATATATAATAGCTTTCAGATTCTACTGAAAATGTATTGCTTCATGAAAATTAGGGGATACCTCAAAATGAATTATCCCACAATAAAATATCTCATAATTATTGTGGGCAGTGTATATCCATGGTAGCATTTAACCATGTAACTTGATACTGCAGTATTTTAGGTTTTCTGATGTCAGGAATGCTGTGAAAACATGTTAAACACTTCCCCACTGTCTCATACAATATAACTTTTCCTCTGAAAAGTCGCTTAAAAGAAAAGAAAATCTTACACAGTTTGAAGCAGTTGACAGAGTGACTGTCATATACAGAGGTAACATAAACTGCTGAATAACATATGTGTGATTTGTATGGGCTTTATTTTGCCTCACAGAGCTGCATTTATGCATGAAAACTTGCAATATCACAGACATAATTTCTGTTTCAATAATGTTTTCAAGCCTTAACTAAGTTGTTTTAATCATAAATTAATTAATCATTAAACTATTGCCAATTAATAATCAACTTTTAATTAATATAAATAACATTTGAAAAATCTGTAAGTCAATGACAGTGACTTACATACACAAGATACTTTGAAGAGGTAACACAACCTAACACAAATCAGAAAGTTGGGATGTATGTAAATTGCAAATACAAATTAAACGTAGTATGTGTTAGATTAACATTGACTTTTATTTCAATTCAAGACTAACTATGTCAAATATGACTTGTATTTATTAATAAACTTCCATTCCTGGATTTTAGGCTTGCAACACAATCAGAAAAAATAAAGAAAATACTTTGTCAATAACTCTTAATAGATTTGGCACTGAGATAACCAAGTGTTTTCCGGACCCATTCTTTCTGAAAACACAGGTATTGTTACAAGCCTCCACAGTGTGTCCTACCAAGGTTTGTACTGGGCGGTTGTTCTGTTATGATCTTGGATCAGAATTGGAGGGTACCTACCCACTGTGTGTATGTGCTCGGAGTCAGACATGAGAGTGTAAAGATGTGTCACAATGTCCGTATTTACTTGTTAGTTCTTGTTCTTGTTCAAGTTCTTGTTAAGCTAGTACAAAATACCAACATGAATATGCAGCAACCTGGACCAATAGATAGATAGGAAACATAGGTATGTACATATTCACAAACACATGGAGTTGGACTATGCTGTGTCAAAGGAAAGAACAGAACAAAACATAACCGTCTTCCCTATGCTCAAAATCCCCACTCCTGGCAAACAACTACTACACAAAAACATAAAAAAAGAAACTAACTACTCCACAATTCCCTCGACAACACAAAACACATGGGGTGGCACTGGCAACTTCCCTGGGCTCGTGCTTACCTGTCCAAACTCCTCACACACAAATAATCTGTTTGGTTTTTTTTTTTTTTGACAAACGCAACACATAAATCGACTAGATGGGAGTAAAACAGCCATTAGCCAAGAGAGTCTCAGTCTGCTCCTCATTTGGATCCATAGCAGTCTCTTTTAACACCTCTTGCTTTCCGGCAGGTGTAAGCACCCGGATATCGAAACTCCTCCCCTCGACGAACCTCATTGGACGCAGCGGACCACGGAGATTGTGGCAGCCAATCAATCGTCATGATACCAATGATGCTTCTTCATGCACAACAATCCGATCAGCCACCATACTACTAATAACTAAAACACAGCAATCATTAGACACAGTCAAAAATACAAGTCTTTGCATGTGACAGGCATGAAAAAGTATTTTTGCAGCATTTGAAAAGTCTCCAGGCATTTTCTATATGGGAAATGTCAGGACTGCAAATCAGTCAAGTACCTGTGAATTTCATTTTGACATTTCATGTCATTTTCTACATTAATACCACCATCACAGAAGTGTAAGTGGCATTTGTCAAGGGGACTAAGACAGCCCCATAATCATTGCAGTGCTTGGATTTTGCTTTTGTTGCTGATAAAAGTGTGGATGGTCCAGAGCATAAAGCATCCATTTCTGCCATAAAAGATCTGAAACACTGATTTATCTGACAAGGTTACTCATATCCACTGAATAATGGTCCATCCAAAATGTCTCTGAGCCAAGAAAAGGATTAGATTAAGGGTTCTAGTTAGGGATTGGGTTTGAATATGCTACCGCTCACTTGATTAGCAACTGTGCAAACCACTAATCTACAGAGACAGCTGTGCAAAAGTAACTTTAACTTGTGACAGCCTGTGTTCAAACCTGAGAAGTGTCACTTCATAATTAGATGTTCTAACCACTAACCACTAACCACTAATGAAACACTATGCTGTGGTTCAGGCTTTGGATTGTACTAAAATGTGTTCAGGTAAACACAGTACAACAAACTTTAAATTCCACCACCCTGGGGATGAGAAGTGGTACTTTGTAAGCAGATGTGCTAACCAATACCCTACCAAGTGAGCCTGAAATGGTAAGCTGTGGTCCAGGCTTTTGCTTTTACTAAAATTTGATCAGGTAAACAAAATTAAACCAGCAAACCATTCACGTGTCAGCCTGGGTTCAAATAAGAGAAGTTTCACCTCTTATGCAGATGTGCTAAGCACTACCCTATAGAGAAAGCTTGAAATGCTGAGCTGTGGTCTAGGATTTAGCTTTCATTAAAATCCGTTCAGGTATAATTAATACAACCAGCATAGCTGCAAACTTTAAAACATCCACTTGCATCAGCTTGTGTTTGAACCTGAGAAGTGTTACCTCTCAAACAAATCTGCTATCCACTAGCCTACCGAGATAGCTTGCAATGCAAAGCTGTGGTCCAGGT
Organism: Parotocinclus haroldoi; assembly: GCA_034779995.1. Lineage (NCBI taxonomy): Eukaryota > Metazoa > Chordata > Actinopteri > Siluriformes > Loricariidae > Parotocinclus > Parotocinclus haroldoi. Next base: position 7,551 of record JAUZST010006352.1, read on the forward strand.
GTTCTCTTTTACTAAAATTTAATCGGGTAAACAATATAAAACCAGCATATTTACAAAATTTAAAACAATCACTTGTGCCATCCTGGGTTCGAACCTGATAAGTGTTACTTCATAAGCAGGTGTGCAAACCAATACTCCACCTAGAGCTTGAAAGGCTAAGCTGTGGTCCAGGCTTTAGCTATTACTAAAATTCAAACAGGTAAACAAAATACAACCAGTATAGCTACAAAGTTCACTTCTAAAGTTTAACATTCACTTGTGTCAGACTGGGTTCAAACCTGAGAGGTGTTACTGGTGTAACCTCTATCCTACCGAGATAGCTGGACAAGCTAAGCTGTGGTTCAGGCTTTGGCTTTTTATGGCTTGGGTTTGAATCTGCTACCTCTTCTCTGGGAAACATCTGTGCTCACCGCTACACTACAGAGACAGCTTTGTAAAAGGGAGCTGTGGTCCAGGTTTTGTCTCTTACTAAAATTTAATTAGGTAAAATAATAACCATTAAAGTTGAACATTGTCACAAATTCCAAAAAACTTTTTGAGGCTTGGATTTTAACCTGATACCGCACACATAAGAAGCAACTGTGCTAACAGCTTCACTACCAACACAGTTGGGAATCTAAGAACTCTGGTCCAGGCTTTGGCGCTTATGCAAATGTAATTGGTAAAAGAATAACCATTAAAGTTGAGCATTATCACAAACTCAAAAAACCTGGCTTTTTATGACTTGGGCTGATACCTCTCACATTAGATGTGACTGTAGTTACCAGTACGCTACAAACACAGGTGGGAAAATGAGAACTGTGGTCCAGGCTTTGTCTCTTACTACTGTACAATTTAATTAGATAAAAGAATAACCATCACAGTTGAGTGTTGTCACAAACTCAACAAAACTGGGTTGTTGAGAGTTGAGTTTGAACCTGTGACCTCTCACTTGATTAGCAACTGTACTAACCACTACACTACAGAAACAGCTGTGCAAAAGAGAACTGTGGTCCAGTGGCTCTTACTAAATAAATGTGTGCTGACCTGCTTAAGTTGCTAAAAACCATAATCACTTGGTCTTCCAGAAGGACAATAACTTACAACATATGCTGCAATTTTTTTACTGAACACAAAATGTAAATTATAAAGGAGTTGGGGATAATGCTATGGGGTTGCTTTTCAGTGGTTGGCCTAGGTTTCCAATGACTGGAATTCATAAATTTCCAACATACCTGTTATGAGGCTTACCTCAAGCTCCCAGTCTGCTTGCGGTGGTTTCCGGTTACTGTTACAGAGCATCCGGTAATGCCGTTTATATCCCTGCTAATCTGATGACGTGATGACAAACATCTGAGGCTCTCACTATTTATTTTCGAGTCTTGGTATTGTTCATCACCAGGTCGTTACACAACGTTCGGTCTCACATTTGCTTTCCGTGTTTTTATAACGCGAGCGATTATTCACAGGTCAGACGTTAACATCCCAGGTCTTTTAGAGCTGATGGATGTGTGAAGGGGGAACACGAGGTATTTAGCCAGTTAGGGATAGAACACTTGAGCCCCTTTTGACTTCCTGCCGAACCTCACTTCAGTCGGCTGTCCAGCTCTGTTTAGGACGCGCCTCGACACTACTTCTTCTTGCGCTCTCAGTGCTCACGAGCTTAGGTTCTCCCCCTGGTATTTCAGGGCCATATCGTACAATTTGGGACGCTCCCCGACGCGACTTCTTTGTGCTCTCTAGCTCATGCTCACCCCCTGACAATTCAACGTTTTCCAGCCGTAAGTATTTCCCCGTTTGGGACACGACCCTGGTGTACCCTTTTGCTCCACCTTTTGGATTATCTGCTATTATAAATAAATGTCGTTCATCCCAATATACTGCATCTTTCGGTCCTCACTTCCAACTGAACGACCTGGCCATATATGGTCCTAGCAGCGTTCCACGACGTTTCAGAGGCGGTGCGCCTCTAGGGAGCTACCATTGGGCGACATGAGGCAGCTATTAAAGCCCTCAATAAACGCCTCGATGAAGCCAAAGTGGCTGGTGCTTCCCCTAGGGCTCCCGTTCCTGCTCCCAGCCCCCCTCCCACGGAGAGCCCGATACCCCCTCCCGAGAATCCCTTCTTTTCCAATGCGCTCTCAATTTTGCGCTGCAGTTCTCCAGTTTTCCTTTGAAATGGTCCAAGGTCGCTTTCGCGAAATGTGACCTGTTAGAAGTCGCCCATGGTGACCACCCGGCGGCTGCCTATATAGTTGGGTTTCGCACCCTGGCTGCTGAGGCCGGATGGGAAGAGAGCCCCCTCATCGTCCTTTTCCACTGAGGGCTCAAAGAAGCTCTGACTTCTATCGGCTCTCTACCTCTCTGACTCCCCTTCGCCCTGCCCCAGTACAGGGCATTCTCCCTCACCGGAGTCCTTGAAGCTGGGCGGTATAACCCTAACCCTCCCCCAGGAGGACTAGGTCGCTAAAGCTAGGGGCATGTCGCCAGGATAGGGCCAAGGTGATGTGCATTAATAAGGTCCCTGGTCCAGACCTTTTCCTCAAGGAGTCCCTGATTTGGGGAAAAGGGTCCACCACCGTACGAGCCGGTGTGGATTCAGGTTTGGCTGTTTACTTTATCCACAAGGGACTTGCTCGACGCCTCAAGTTGCCCCTCGGGCCGCTCCTAACCCCCATGTCCATCTTTGGGGTCAACGGCCGGCAACTTCAAGGTGGTCCCGTTACTCACCGGACCCGTCCTCTGACTCTCAGCCTGGGAAAGCATCAGGAATGTCTCTCGTTCCTGGTGACTCGTGATGTCTCCACAGATGCTGGTGGTCTTGGGTCACCCTTGACTGCATGCTCACAACCCATCCATCGATTGGACCTCTGGCACCATCGGTGGATGATCTCCAACGTGCCACGCGGCGTGCCTGCATGCAGAAGGGACAACTTCGATCCATCCCAGGGGCGAGTCCCCCGGGGAACCTGGTCCAGGTCCCACCTTGCTGATGTGACATGGCCGAGATGTTCAGCCACGCCGGCGCCCAGCCCAAGCAGCCAAGCCCTGTGCCAAAGGCTTCACCGCCCCACGTCCGGGTTCATGGCTCACCCAGTGTGCCCCGGCTTAAAAGGGTCCACCGTCTGCTAGACAGCAGATAGATCCAGGGAAGCAACCTGTACCTGGTTGGCTGGCAGGGATATGGCCCAGAGGAGCGCTTGTGGGTTCTCGCCTGTCACATTCGGGATTCCACCCTGATATGGGAGCTCCAGCACGACCAAGTCAGTCTTGATCAGGCTTGCCCCCTGGTGTTTCAGGGCCGCATTACGTCACCCCATTTGGGACACTCCCTGACGCAACTTCTTTGTGCTCTCGAGCTCACGCTCACCCCCTGACGATTCAACGCCTACCAAGCTAGAATCGCTCGTTCGTCAGCCGTAAGTATTTTCCCGTTTGGGACACCACCTGGCTGTGCATTAACGTTTTGTTTCTGTACTGTGGGGAGCCTTCTGCTATTATCTGCTATTATAAATAAACATTGTTTATGCCAGTATACTACATCTTTGGGTCCTCACTTCCTATCATAGGCATTTTGGACAATTGTTTGCTTCCAGTTTTGTAGAAACAATTTGGGAACCTGTAAGTGAAGTTGTTCCAGTGCTTTTGACCACATAGTATGTGTGTTCATGTATAGCTCTCTCTCTATCTATATTTGTGTGTGTGTGTGTGTGTGTGTGTGTTTGCTTTACCACATCCCTCTAAAACACAGGAACTTTGCATTCACAGGTGTTCCTAACCACCATAAATAATACTATTCACAATGCAATGCTTAACAATTCACAGTAACAGTGTATTTACAAAATGTATGATGTATAAGTGTTTACTGATTACATCAATGGTCATAACTCAGCAGCACTGATTTGAAGGCCTTAAGGAGATTACAGGTATACTCCCTAAAGAGTTTTGAGTAGAAAGAGAAAGAAAAAAAACTTGAAGATCTGTGGGTCATGCCATCCCTAAGCTATGGATCTGGCTCACAGATTTTCACTAGCAGATCCTCGTGAGGTACACATGATCAAAAGCTTATCTGTGAGAAGAGCTGCAGCTAGAAAAACTTGGAGTGTACTAATATGAGGATCTTCACTCATTTCCACTTTAGGCTTCCTTTGGATTTTGTGTTTGAATGTTTAAAAAAAATTCAGTATAGGATAATTGTGTAGCTTAGGATTATGTGTTTAATACAAATAGTGGTACATATTTAAAGAGGATGTCATGAAATGAACTACATAGATAGTGCAAATATTCTCTTCGTGTTAATTTATCTTTGATAACTGCTTCATATTTCTCAGTAGTTCTGCAAATATTCTGGACATGGGTGCAAGGCAGGAATTTCACCTGTATAGGGCATTGGTCCATTAGAAGAGATTGCACACTCATGCACTCACTCACTCACACTTAATGGCACTTTAGAGTAGCTGGTTTAGAGTAGTGCAGGCATGTCTTTGGGAAAGTGAGAAAACCAGATCACCCAAGGAGACCCAAGCATGCCGAAAGGAAAACATGTTAAGCTTGACTTAAATATCGATCTCTACTCTGCAGGTTTCTAAGACTGTTTGACATTAACATTACCTGCATTGAGAAACCAAAGAAGGAGTGCCTTACCCAGACAGACAGGGCGTAACAAGGGTGATCCATAATTAATAATCTATATGTGGTCAAAAGTAATATATAATACAAGTTTAGAGCTGCGTGGAGTAACAATATTTCTAATTGAGCACAAAAAGCAGAGCATATAAACTAGTAGATTACTTTTTAATGTGTTTATTTATTATGCTTTCTTTTGCTGGAAGAGGAGGTGGGGTTAAACACCCCCAATAATTCCTGCTTACAGCATCCCTGTGATTATTTTTTTAACCGTGTAATGTGTTTTCTTCTGGTCCTTAGATTTAGTCATTTCTTTTTTATGCTTAGTCCCACCCATGAACTCCATGTCTCCTATGGCATGGGAGATGGAGCAGGGCATATATAGCATATTTTGTAACTTTGTCTGTTTTAATGCATTAATAAATACTAATAAATACGTACATATTGCCATTCTTTTCAACATTTTAACTTTACAAGATAAACCAAATAAACTACAGTATTTGTATTTTCCTCACAAAATTAGAGGGTATTTAATTATGGAATATTTCATTTTGAAATATCCTTTAATTTTGTGAGCTATATACAAATACTGTAGTTAATTTGGTTTATCTTGTAAAGAGAGTAATAGAGAAGCAACAGGTTGTGAATGACTTATATGAAATCAGACAGCATGTAAATATGACATAATGATATTACAAATATGCAAATAAAGGGAACAAGAGCAAACCTTCTACGGTATATGCACAGTTAAGTACGAGCAAATGACAAATTACACATGCACTGCATATTTTAAATACATTTGAATATAGGAGTCAGACATATGCACAGATTATTTTTTGTAACTTTCCATTTATCTATAATTTAATATTGTCTATGATTGATCTTTGAATTTTGTGATACATTTCAGATTAGATTAGCATTTGATACGGTCCTCCTATTGCTGAAATGGAAGCCTTACATGAGCTTGTACAGTACAGTACTCCACAGACTTAGGCAAATTCTGATGATCTGTTGTCCCAGCAGGATTTGAAAACATTCAAAATAACATCTTGTAATGTAACTGGTAGAGGGTGCTAGTTCATCATAGGACTTAGCAAGGGCCACTCTCAGCAGTGGTAGGCCTTGGGATGATCCCATACAGCCTCCCCTCATTTAGAAACATCCACTCATGACTGTTTAACAACTGACAGGAAGGGCCTGCTGTGATCAAACTCAGGTCTCCCTCGTGGTAAGCTAGCAAATTTTTTGATACACCATCTGTGCACTGAAGATTTGTATTTACACTGTATTGTCTCTATATCATGAATGACCATTAAGGTTGACTACAATGTCAATAATAGCACAATAGCAGCTCTCTACAGCAAATAATTTTGTGAAAATCAATAGTATAATTAACGACATGATGTGCTGTGTAGATGGATTAAAAAGTCCTTCGGGCAAAATGACATGGTCTGTGGCTTAATTCCAGTATCTGAATAACACCATCCATCTCTGAAAATGGTTCTCCTCATCTCAACTTGCATAACACAGGAAAGTGGTAAAAGTAATTTTGTGAACATAAGAAATCAATATGTTTGAATCAATATAAGTTGGACAGTGAAATTAGTTAGTGCAGCTCTAATATATGATCTCTGTGGGTGGACTGTGGCGGCCTAGTGGTTAAGGTACTAGTCTATGGACCTGAAGGTCCAGGGTTCAAATCCCCCTTACAGCTGGGTTCCTAAGCAATGCCTTTAACTTACAATTGTTTGGATTGTAAGACTGTATAAATTGTAAGTTGTTCTGGATAAGTGCATCTGTTAAATGACGTGTGTGTGAGAGAGAGGGGGTAGAAATTGCAGCTGCAACAGTTATCTGATAGTGCTTCCTTCCCAAGTTATTATTACCATAATCACTAGGGTTGGAATTCTAGTATCAGAACTTTAGGGGTAAGACCAGACCCCTGTTTAACAAAGAATTTTACATTGCCCTGAAAGACCTCACTTAATGCTGAGCCTATAAGCACAAAGCCATCCCCTGGTTTTATACGATTTGTGAGGCAAGGAGGTACTGCTGTATTTTCACTGTTAAAATATTTTGTTTAAACTATATAGTTTCTATGGTTTTAAAAAAAATTTCAGCTTAGTAAAAACACATTTTTCATTTTTAACAACAACAAAAAGGTAACAAGATACAGTTACTTGGGAATCAAATTATGGGTGGTTGAGGACCCCTAAAAAGGGGATAGATGCACATATTGTCAGCCAAAAAGCAAAAAGTGTTTTTAAATGTATTTTAAGGAAGACAATTGTAATGAAGCAATAAAGCACTGTGTAATAAAGCAATATTATAAAAAGTATTTAATAGTTCTGATTTAGTCCAGTATTCTGCAAAGATATAGGAATACACTGGTAAATGTTTGGACAAATTTCTCTTATATTTACAGCATTTAGCAGCCATCATAGATATTCACTCAGTATTATTAAAAATTGTTTTGTGTTCTTCTTCACAGATATTACCTCACACTACCACAACTACTCGTATTTGTCATAATTGCCAATCTTCACTTAAGTGCTGATACAAGGTGAGTCTTTAGTCACCATTTGAAGACAATAAGAAATTCAGCCATTGGTACATCACTTGAAGTTCACAACATGAGTGCCAGTATGTAAAATATTCTTGATGTTTGTCTTTTCACATCTGCTGTGGAACACTACAGTAAGCTGAAGGGAAGCAGACAGCAGTGGAATGGAGTGACATGAGAAATTGTTGATAAATTGAAACCCATCT
>JAUZST010006353.1:0-14922 GCA_034779995.1 Parotocinclus haroldoi
CACGTATATAATAGGATTTGTTTCTGTACTTTAGGATTTGGTCCGAATAAGCGGCTGCTCCCATTAACCGATGGTCCCATTAACCGGAATCCACTGTATTTGAAAAACTGTTGCCGTTAAAGACAGCTTAACAATCATCTTAGTTCACTATCTGCAAACTAACCACCATGCAAAATATGAAGATGATGACAAACTTTAGCAGTCAGCTTTCCATGCCTGGTTTAAACCAGATAAAGATTATAAAGAGGACAAAAATACACTCCTTATACATTAGCGGACTCATTAAACAAAAAAGTGCCTCACGACAAGAAAAGCAACAACTGGCAAGACAGAACAAAAGCTGTCACCAATGACATTAAGAACTGCACAGTGCCAATAGAGGTGGTTGAGAGCGACGGGTTCAAAGAGCTTTTGAATACTTTAGACTTAAGATATAAACTGTCAAAGCAGCGTCTAATTAAATCCAGAAAAGAGATATCAGTTTTTGTTAATATTGCACACATCCATAGTTTTAAGGTTTGAATTGACTGTAGATGAAGTTTTTTTCCTGTTGAATTGCTGATGGTAGAGTTCCAGAATAAAAAAAGCTTGGTCACCAATGCTACCAGCTTTACAAGAAGTTTGGGTTGAAGATCTGCTAGCCATGAAGCAGGAACATTATTGTGAGCCTTGTATGCGAGTTGAAGAATTATAAACTAGATATGCACCGATTGTAATTTCCTGATCCGATGATGAATTTTTAAACGTATGACAATTCCAATTTGGAGAAATTTCCAGTCACATAACAGCCAATATTAGATTATGGATATGGATAGTGGATTCAACTTTTGTCATTGTTTAGAGGACAGGTACGACTATTATTCATAATACAAATATAATAATATAATACAAAATTGTTTATAATACTAATTCAAACCGTTTTTGTTCAACGTTTCTTTTAATACAAACTTGTACCATAAAAAAACGACGATAGCAGCTGATGTTTGCTTGGTTCTAGATCTGCACTCTGAGTAGAGTTGGACTTGGCTTTGTCAAATTCTACATCTTCACAGAAGGGGTCCTGTTTTAAATGTCTAATTGTTGTTGTTTCTTATTAGTCATAGTGTTTTCTGAGTTCTTCGTTCATAGAGCTTTTTTTTACAACATTACATTACGATGCTTCAGTCTGCAATATTTGACGACGGCTTAATGTTGGAAATTCGGTAATACAGGGACATGTTCTGACAACTCCGTCGTAAGTTGAATTGATCGTAAACAGAGGAGTTTCCTACTGTATTAAAGATATTCCATATGTTATTACTAAAAGCTCCGTGTTAAAGAATCAGGCCAAACGTAGGTCCATCTGAGTGTTTAAGCAAGGATTCTACACTACAATACAACTCGGTTTATAATACATTCAACTTACGATGGATTTCTCACAGCATAACCCCATCGTAAATCTGGAAGCAATTAAACAGTGTCAGTGGCGAGGAAAATGTTCTCCTTGGAGAGACCAAGCTTCAAGACCCCATTTCCATCTGCAGCCTACATGTTATATGCCTTCATCTTCCTTTTTCTAAAAGGAATATAAACAAATCGGGTAGACGTAGACCAACAAAGACCATCGCTCAAGGATATCTGGGACATTTAAAGGAGAAGCGAGATTTTGGAAAGTAAAGTCTGCTCTCTGTTCTGGTCACAGCTGCATCGCTTTGCATAATAGAGCAGAAAGACACTCGAAGCAGTCAAGGTTAATAGAATGTTTATGATGGGTCAAACTGTAGCGGGCAGGGGAAACTTCATCACAGCTTTTATTAGGTTCTGACTGACTCTTCCGGGAACACGCAAGCCAAACCGCTGCTCTTTCAAAAGGAAGAACCAGAGATGAAACAGACATAAAGTGAAAGGTTGTGAAAAGCTGGATCAAGTATATTCATGTGTGATATAAATATCTCCTAAATTAAGAAACCCACGGTTATGCAACCTTTCAGGGACATATTGATCCCCGTTTGTTCACAAACGCACAGACCCGGGTGCAAGACTCGGACCCGTTCAGGCATGCTAATGTATATTCTACTTGCAAAAGCCACTGCCGTTGCCAATCCCATAATTAGGCGTGCTAAGTATCTATTCCCCGTTTACCAACCAAAAATTGCCCACCAGGGGTGCAAAAATGTCCCAATGTGTATCGTAGAGACCGGCCTTGTCTGTAATACGCAATCTAACTCAAATGCACTGTTTGAACACCAGAGGGCACAATAACACACCATGCTCATATATGCAATTAAAACTCTTAATTTGTTTTAATTGCAGCAGGTACACTTTTTACATTTGTACACAAGAAAACTACGCCGGGTTTACAAAAAAAGGATTGTTTTCACTCCGTTATTTCATAAACGGAGCATATTATTAAGGATTTAACACCTGGTAATAGTCCTTTATTTTATTTGCAGAGGAGTACTTTTTTGTTTTGTTATAAAGCTTGTACAAAATGTGTCGTTTTGCGCTGTTTAAAGAAAACTAATTGTTGGGAAGAGTTTATCCTCACACTCCTATGGCTCTTATTCACCATTATTGCTGACTGGTCATAGCAAATGTTAAACCAAAACTGCTTTTGCATGGGATCAGTATCCGCTAAATTGCTCAGAACTGATATAGACGCACTAAAAATAATAGCGCAGTGTCAACACCGTGCCGAAAGGAATAACAGAATCAAGGATAAGCACTAAGATCAAGTGCAGATCCTACATGACAGACTTGAGAAGCATCTGTGATTTCCCTTGCCATCTTTACTCTCTTGGTGATGATGTTCTGCCAGACACTAAACTACAGTAAGCAGCCAATTACTTCTTTTTCTCCTACCCTCTTTTTCTTGGCCCTTCTGAAAATAGGTTTAAGAAATCAATTTCAGGAGTAAATGAAATCTTCATTTTCGAGCGAAGCACCTGACAAAACAAAAATGATTTCTACTTAGGTTAGTGTTTGAGCAGGTTCCTGTGGAAGACCGGGCTTGCGGTTTGTGTGCAGTCAGCGGGACGGGGAATCGATTGCACATTAAAAGAATTGCTCAACGATGATGCCACCCTCTGCCCAACCCCCCACCCTATCCCACCCCCACCACCCCTCACACACACACACACACACACACACATACACTCCACCATTGCTCTTGTTGAAGGACGATTTCTAGCTGTTTAAAAATAACTCTTCTCGCAGGCACCGCAGACGAGGGAGCTGTGCAAACGAAGTCGCGTCCCAAACCGCACCGGGCTGAACAGTGTGGATCAATGGGATTTGATTGAGTGGGATTGCAGCCTTGAGTTCGAGTCAAGATGACCGATGTGCTAGCCGTAGGCAAACGACGGTCAGGCAGGTATATTAGATGTCTCCATGTAAGTGTGTGTAGTGAGAGAGCGCACACGGACACACGGGACAGGCAGAATATCAAATCTCTTTCATTACAGTTGCCTGATGCCTCACCATCCATCAGTGTACTCATAGCGCTACATGGCACAGCACAGCCTATTTATCCAGACTGAAAGTGAATCAAGATAAGCCCTCATAATGTTAGCTCTGTCCTAAGGGATGCTTTAGACCAATCATGTCTCCAGTACCATACAAAAAAAAACAGCTTTATTCATACTGAAGCTCTGTCTTCATATGACACGTACAGTACATCGAAGAGCACTCAAAGTTTTCCACCATTTATAGCACTTAAAGTAAGTGCTTCTGTATTACATTTCCTGTAGAGACCCTCACCATACTTGACTGCCATTTTCCTTTTAACATCCAACTCGAGTCTAACTCCATGCTTCTTGCCTTTTTCCATTTCAAGCTCGCCCAAATCTGGGGCAGTTTTATACACAAGTTATATAAGTAACTACATTTTCTCTTTTCTCTCCGAAATGATGTTCCGGTACCAGTTTCAGTCCCACACACTGAGATGTTCCTCCACCTCGGCATCACTCTACTGGTCTTAATCAACAGGACCCAGTCCCACCAGAGTGTAGTAACTCCCTCCATCATTTAATCACTAGGAGACGATGTCTCTCCAAGGACCTCCCAGTGAGGAGTGATTTTAAAATCTATTTTGTTACACGTTATTACAGACTTAATTATTATTGTTGATTTCAATTATATTATTTACTTTATTTTACTATTACTTGAATATACTTTAAAGTATTTACTTAATTAAGATCTAGGCCACCCATGGAGGACGGGTCCCATTTTGAGTGTTGGTCCTCCCAAAGTTTCTTCCTTCTACTTTCATGGAGTTTTTCCTTTCCACCATTCCATTTGGGATCGGCCTTTTAAGATAATATAAGATTGTCAATTGTCAACAAATGCCATTCTTTTTTCCTCGTTTTTAACAGTGTTAAAAGTGTAGGTTGCTCTAAAATCTTGATGTACCTTTCTGCATTAATGCTGTCATCACAGAGCTGAAAACTGACCCAACCCCATAACATGATAAACTCTGGCTTTTTTTTTACTTCTTTTGGCTTTTCGTCTTTGGTTCGGAGCACGTGGAGTCAATCTTTCATATTCTCTCGGCTTGAGGGCATCTAAGATGGACCATAACAATGAAACGTGTATTTTGATCGGTTCAACCGCGCCTGTTTTTGGAAAAACGTGATTGTGTGTGCTTCTGTAGACACTGCTTTTGTACCAAATGATGATTATAATCGCTTGTTGACAAGACTTGTTTTTGCTAGCCATCAAATACTTCTGTCCCAACCTTTATTTTAATTGCAGAAATGGATGTTATTAGGGCAGGTTTATGGGAGATTTCATTATGAAGTACCCCCTAATTTTTATGATCAGTATACACGTAAGGAGCACTGCATTCCCCCCCATACCACCCAAACTTTTGTGACTGGAAGTTGTATAACTGCCAAGACTTTTGACCTACATTGCACATTTCAAAAAAGAAAACTTTAAAATGTCTATATATATGTTTGTTCCAAACAAAGGTCATGTTCTTTTTGGAAAACCAACTAAAAAGTGGTGTGTAAAGCTCTGTATGAGAAGCTCTGTCCCAACCTCCACAACCCATCCCCCTTTACTCCAGCAATCCACCACTTCAACGGTATATATATATTTTTTTTTATTCAGATACATGAATGGGAAGTAGCACAAAACAAGGGTTTCCTTAGCATTTAAAGGTCAGAGTGGCGAAAAAGACAGTCAGAGAACTTCAACAACAGAGAGGAAGAGCAGCAGAAGCACATGACTGATTTAAATTCCACACACTTGCAACTCTGTGGAATAAAAGCACCTAAATCAGAAATCAGACCCAATGAGTTAAAGAAGAAAGTCCTAGCACTGATCGAGTGACTTCTGATGGAGGAGCGATGGATTTATTATAATGTGAAAAACCACAGCAAAACCGGAACACAAACGGCCAGTCCCCATGTTCATTTAGAGAGCTGTTTTAATCAGTTTAACATAACCAATGCACCAATTTTAACTCGCACGACTGCTGTTATGTTCAAGCTTTCTTTGAAATTGTTTGGGCTTTTGGATGTATAATAATAATTATAATAATAATACATTTTATTTTATTTGAGCGCCTTTCTAGCACCCAAGGACACCGTACAGCATAAAATCATAAAATACACAATACACGTATAAAATAATAGAAATATAACAAAATCAATATAAAATAGCTAATAAAAGTGTTCTATACAGAGAAAGCGATCTTAAACAGATGAGTTTTGAGTCTGGATTTAAATAATGGAAGTGAATCCATGTTATGGAGAGATGATGGTAGTGAGTTCCAGGGTCGGGGAGCAGAGCGGCTGAAAGCTCTGCTCCCCATAGTGACAAGTCGAGCAGAAGGTACGGTTAAATGGATGGAAGAGGAAGATCTGAGAGTCCGAGGGGGATTGATGATTTGAAGGAGATCTGATAGATACGGAGGGGAAAGATTGTGGATGACCTTAAATGTTAAGAAGAGAGTTTTGTATTCAGAGCAGTGTTTAATAGGTAACCAATGAAGTTACTGTAAGACAGGAGTCATGTGATGAGTGAGAGGAGTTTGGGTAATGATCCGAGCAGCTGCATTTAGGACAAGTTGGATTTCTTTACTTTCTGTGTAAGTTTTGTTTACACAAACTTCAAATGTACAACTGTACTACCAGAAAACACCAAATCTCGTGAAGCCACCATAGACAACCAACAAACAAAAACCACAATACACTTAGTCTGATTATAAGTCTTGTGCCTGGAAGATTTAAGCGCATGAACTTGATTCAGTTTACATTTATTGGTCAAATGCATCTTTTGTTAACCTAATATGCCGTGTTTTATCTCCTGCAATGTGCCAGTAATCTCTTCATATCACCCACTTCTCATGAGACGAGCATGTAGAGACATGCACCATATAACAACCAAATTACAAACCGGACGTTGACTAAAATGGTCACTGGCCAAACATTACCATAATCACGGTCTTTGTATGTTACTGCAATTTGTACATAAAAGGAAATGACTACAAACAAACAAAGCCTAACTCCATGAGAGATACTGCTGAAAACAAAAGTGGAATGCCACCGTCTACATATCATCCCCAATTGCAGTGCTTCTAAAACTGACAAACACAAAAGCTACACCCTTTTAAATGTAGGAAACATTCACAATAATTGCAGAAAACACAGTAATGTATTGTTACGACCCTCTCTAGGGTGAAGTCTTAATACTTTAGAGAAAGGCATGATGGCCTGATTGTTTTGTTTGACAGAAACCAAAAATGCATTAATACACAATATTATAAACAAATGATCGATCAGCCAGACGAAACGGAGACATCACCGAATGAATGCCTACCAGTTTATACTGACACTGGTGAAAAGAATATAAAGGGGTAATGGAGGAACTAACAAAGCAGTACTACTTACAGTAGGACAGGCACATACTCCTACCAACCCCATATAGACATGCAAACAACTATGCATTAGCACAAAAAAGTGTCTAAACACATCCACAGGTAGAGTTAGAACTGCCTTTAGTCTAATCGTGACCTAACGAGCAAGTGAGCACACGACTGAAAGTGAACAGCTGTTTACCGCCACAACGGCCAGAGTTATTCATTCATTCATTCATTCATTGGTTCCTTTATTGTCTTATCTGCTTATCCTCGTCAAGGCCGCGGAAGAGCTGGCAGCACAGTGCACAATACAGGAACAAACCTAGACAGGGAGCCAATCCACCACGAGCTCATTAAGCTCTTACACTCACAAGTTCATCCACACACTGACACATTAAGGGCACTTTAGAGACACCAATTAACCTAACATGCAAGTTTTTGAATGTTGGAGAAAACTGGGGTGCCCAGAGAAAACCCACCCAAACACAGGGAGGACATGTAGACTCCACACAAACAGAGCCCGGGGTCGGGATCGAACCTGGACACTTGGAGCTGCGAGAGGATAGTGCTAATCACTCCCCCGACGTGAGCCACAATTTTATTTCATCAAATTATTTATTATATATATCCTATTATATAAAACATGCACTGCTCAAAAAAATAGAAATTTCATTAGTGGATCATCTTTGTTAGCAGTAGATATAATTACACTGCTCATAAAAAAATGGGGCATATTTCATAATGGGATATTTCATTTTGAGGTATCCTCTACTTTTTTGTAGTATATATAACAATCTACCTATAGAGGTATAACTATAACTGACCCAGCCAGAAACCCCTATGACTCAAACCTGGATGTGTTTGTTTGTTTATTAATTATGTACATCAATATAAAGGGCTAGTTGGGGCAGGGCAATTAAGAGACACCAATTAACCTAATCCAAGTCTATGGAGTGTGTGAGGAGCGCAGAGTTTCCTGAGGAATCGAACACAAACACAGGGAGGACGTGCAAAATGAAAAGTATTAGACCCAAGGATCTGTGGGATCTGCTCGAACCCAGGTCACCGTAGCGAGAGGCTAGCGTCACCTCAGTGCAACATGTGGTTTTCTGCATAGTAAATTCGTCTTAATCCTTTTAAAACAGCTTTGCATATTGAATCTAAGCGAAGTGGTCTGAATAGAGACGAGTGCTGAAACGTATTAAAGAAACTCGTGCACTCACTGAAAGAAGCTTCCACGTGATGGGACGCACTTGTCGTGGGATTCCGGACCAGCTCAGCTTCCGTAGCTCGTCTACAAGCAGAGATAAAAGAGATGAATGTTAATGCCCAGTAAGATCTAAACCCTGAGATTAAGAACTCGCTGAAGTGCTCCACTGAATTTCGTTTTCATTGTGTATTAGTGAAATAGGTGCTGTTTAATTTTTTGGATTTTATTTAACGTCACACTGCCAAACAACTCGTTCTATAATTCTAAAGGTATGTTCATTTTAAAGAGTAAAAAATAGAACATGAAATAAAGGAAAATCCAGAAAGTCACATTAAATAAAATATATAAGTTGATTGCATTTCGCTGAGTAAACGAAAATCATTAAGAGTTCTGGCACCCACTGACTACTTATATACTCCTAATATCAACTAGAACGACCTACAAAACCATAAGCAAGAAGCTGGGTGAGAAGGAGACAACACTTGCACCAACAGTTGTCTCATTTTCACCCAGCTTCTTGCAGAAATGGAAGAACGGCCATCAACCAATCTCAATCTGGGGTACCATGCAACATTTCTGTTTGTTTCTTGTATTCAAACTATAGCTAAGCATTTATTTACTAACTTTATATATATATATAAAATGTAGGCATCTTTTTTTTCGCCCCAGTCAGGCTAGCACATAGATTAATCCTTCAAATTGGTGACCTGTGACAAGCCATGTTCAGGATAAACCGTGAACTTAAGTCCATCAGACACAACGAAGATGAACTGGACTGCCAAAATGTGAGCTTACTGAGGAATATCAGTGAACAGTCACACAGGCAGGTACCAAAATCTAAAGGCAAGCAGTCTCAGGGAGGGACAAACTCTCCCCTGATACCCATGATTTTTAACTGTAATATCTGTGCAATTTCATAGGAGTGGCTACACAGTGTGATGTACATAAAAAAAAACCCTCAAACTACCAGAAAAAAAGCGTTTCGTTTGCCTTCGTAATATTTGTTTAGTGAGCTGGATAAACGATTAGACTATTAAACTACAGTCACGTTTTTAGGTTTTGAAATAAAGTCGAGTTAATTGGCATATATTTACTAATATGTCACATTTAATTGCAGCACATAACCAAAATACCAATTAAAAAAATCAGTAGGGGTGTAATTTGGAAAAAAAAACAAGACGTTAATTAAAGATGTTTGCACTCACAACTGAAGAGTCACTGATGATACCCGGTTTGTTTCCTACAGGTGCTTTCTCACTTGTGTATATTTTGCAGCTATTCTTGGGTTGTGATGAAATATTAGCTTCTAATCGTGTGGAGCATATGACATAATTACAAATCAGCTCCAGAGTTACTGGAATCTTGGCAATTATGGGTGAAAAGGGTTATAAAAATAATGTGGATAATTAGCTTAAATTTCGCACTGAAACTAGGGGAGAAATCTAACTTTTAATTAAAGTAAGTTTCCCTTTCATGCGTAATAATAGAAAAACCTCTCAGCATATAATTAAGTTGGTAAAAAAACAGTGCAAGGAATCAGAGTATTAGTAGTCCAGAACCTCCTAGAGTCCCAGATCCTTCCTGGGCTGATCATACACTAAAGATTTTGAATTTATATTATTTTACAAGATGTCTGCAACTTCTCACATCTACAGGGTTTTAATCAGAAACGGGTCACAGGCTAGGGTTGGGTGGGATGACGATATTTCAGGACACGGCCTTACAAAATGCCTGACTGGCCTACATAAAGAACTGCTTGAGAAGACAAAATATAACAGATTTCTTAGACAAGGATTATTTATTAACACACAAATGGGAGCAAATGCTTACTAGATCAGCTTGCTTTCATCCAAGGAGTCATTCGTTTCCGTGTTTATAGTTGATGTGGTCAGACTACTATATTAGATTAGAATGCATTTTGTCTCAACCACCTTTCAGCATACCATTCTCATTATTTGTTCATGGCAACCCTGTTTCAAAAATATACATTGGACATCAGGTATGGAGTGTGGTAGCCTAGCAGTTACTGGACTAGCGACCAGAAGAACCCTGGTACGGACGCACCTCTGCCAAGTTGCTGGACTTGATCGTCGTTTTAGCTCACAATATGTCCATCTGCATGAAATGACTGCATGAGGTACAGTACAACATTTTACTTTCCAAGGGAAGGGTGTCGACTGTAACAGGAAGACACTGTTTTAAAATAGTGGAAGTAGTCAATTACATTTACTATCTCTTAACCATCATATACATATTTATGTAGGCCTATTCTAGAATTTATACCTCTCAAAATCTCAGAAAAGCGGTTGTGAACACACGGATTATAACAGCCACATAAATGCCTTCAAAGTCCTTTAATCACCTGCCACTTGCCCTGAGGATGTTATATCCTAATTCCATCTCTTTTTTTTTTTTAATACAAAGAAGTACTATTCTATACTTTTCACAAGGTAGTGGAATCAATTAAATAAAATTACATTATTTCTTATGGGAAAAACCTGCCCGCCGTTCCAGAATGGCTTGTGGTCGAGTGTTGAGGTACGACTATAAGTTCCGTTGTAATTAAGTTTGTGGATGATTGTTGCATCACCCACGAGGCTCAAGTTGTAACGTAATGTACACGATGTAACTTGGGGCGGGCGGGCGGGGCGGTGGGGAGATGGGGTGGCGCATTAATTGTATAATAGCAGTACTTTATAAACGCCTGGTATATCTTAATATCAAAACACAGCTTCAAAGCCTTTTTGGGGGAGTCAGAAACGTCCCTGTACTCGCTATGCTACCTGTTTGGTTTTTATTACTATTAGTAGTCGGAAAATGTTCACAGCACTAATTGCATGAGTCAGTGCTACAACTTAATAGTAAACGTGATCAATATTTACAGAAGACTGGAAAAAGACTGGCACCTATCCTGACCATCTTGCACATTATGACTGAAATGCCTCAAACATAACGTAGCTCCAGCAAGACACTCATGATACAATTCTGCCTTTCGAAATCAGTCTTTGACTCCAAGATTGCTTAAAAATCTGTTTGGTGTCAGGCCGGCATTGGTTGCCAGTGAGGTTTAGGTCAGAGATCTAAAGCGATTACGGTAAAATTATTATCATTCAACCATGATGTTTAAGAGCATATTCTTACAAGTACATTTTCCAAGAGTGACATCTAGCTGATTCTTCCCAGGTACAACCCCCCCCCCCCCCTGTTTAAAAGTATCAAGTGAGATCGTCTCTCTTTAACCACCCTCCTTCTTTATTCAAGCTAACGTTCAAGGGTAGATGCCAGAAAGCTATTTTGCTCTTGTCTGACGACAAAACATGGCTCCAATCAATGTTCCAGCGATATCTTGTGAACTCTGCTCAGGTTTGTGATTGGACAGCAGAAAATGATCTTGACAGATGTGCCTTCCAAATAATGCTTTAACATGACAGGACTTGAGAGTGCGGCTAAAAACAACAATTTGCCAGTGGTTGACAGGCCATCAAAAGTCATTGTTTGTACCCATTGGGTTTCTGCAAAAGTGCTATAAAATGACAAATGTGAGTATAAAGGTAGGACTGTTGAATCGATGGTAGAAGAAAGATATTTTTCAAAATATACATCTAAATTCACTGCTAATCCATATTTGAAGCAACGCCAAGCAAATTTCCATTTACAGAAAATCATTTTCAAACTTTGTAGCTTCACATATTTGCTCAGGAATGACCATAAAACTGACAACATACTGACTTATGTTCGAAAGCCGCTTAGGATATGCTTGGGGAAAATAGATTTCATGAAACAAGTGAACACACTGGAAAAAAAAAAACAAGAATCTAAAGCATAAAACTGTCATAACTCCAAAGACGACTCCTCCACAAAGTCCATCAGCCCGTGCAGTGTCCCGTTCGTGAACGATCATCACACATTGTACTGTGTCTTCCACATTACTGTACATGACGAAGTTGAAATAACCACCATTTTTCCATAGTTATCAAGATGGACACAAAAGTGAGCTTCACTACCAGCCTCAGATGCAAAAATGAGAGGTAACTTGCTTCATTTATAGTGGGATCAGAAAGCAACCATCAAGTTTTGTATGTATTTTTTGTCATTTAAAAATAATAGACTCAGTATTGCTTTCTGGCCATTTGAAGAATCACAGGGACATTTGGAAATGCATGGTCTAGTTAAAACGTTGTATATTGCAGGTGGTAGTTTGAGCCATCCCCATTCTCTGAGGTATTTAGTGCATAATTTTAAAATGTGTTACACTGTTGTTGGTGTACTGCACAGATAATTAGGTGACTTTAAGTGAAACGGGTAGGTCTGATTCAGCATTATGTGGAACTAGTCAGTTAAAGCTTCCACCAGACGGTGGTTTTGGATGACAGTGGACTTGGGGATAGATGTTGTGGATAGCTTTAATAGATGTTGATTTTAGATTTTAGACGTTGTTACTATAGCTTTATTGTGTGATAGGAGTATTTTACAGTTTATGGATCTACCTCTTGTGGTAAGGAATGGAAGACCACATGGAAATAAAGTTGGTGTGACCCTTTCTTCAAATCTGCTACCTCCAGCCCCTCCTATCACAAGTGGTTAAATACATTATTCAGGAGCAATGCCAAACTGATACAGAACATGACTGTGGACATAACGTGGGACACATCCCCCAAGTAATGGGATTTGTTTTGGGTTTTTTTGCTAGTTAGGAGCACTAAAACCTTCCAGACCTAAAACTTGCAGTTTTTTTCATGTTTTTTTTCTCTATAGAAACCAAGAGAGCAGAGCAAAAGTATTATATCTATAATACTCATGTTTTGTCCTGGGCAGTATCAAGATTTGGAGCCCATAGAAACTAAAATCTCTCACTAAAAATGAGGAAACATTTTCCAGCTACTCACCACCTGTTCGAAACCATTAGAACTGAAGAACATTGAAGAACATTAACCCTGCTTTCCGTATAAAGCTGCATGCAAGAGTGAGAGAAAGTCTGGGGTGCAGCCGGCATAACAGTTAAGAAGACCCAAAACCAAGTGTCAACATTTAGAACGAGAAAAATAATTTTTAAAGTAACGAAAAATGATAAATTAATTAAAAAAAAAAAAACTTCAATTGTAATTTCTACCCATTTTTATGCAATTTAATACCTACTGCGTTAGAGGCGTGAAAAATACACCCTCATCCATCCAGGTTAGTTAGAGCTGAAATCGCATTACCAGTGGATTATGGGCGTTTTGAGGCATGCAGCTATGTTGTAGTCATTGCATGATTTATGAAGGTCAACACACTATTGTGTGATTTGTGTATTCAGTAACCTTGCCCATGTTGATGAATATCTAAGGGAATTTGGCCTCTGAGTGACCTCATACTCCAGTAAAACAGGACAGACTGTGACGATCATCTGAAGACTCGTACACGCCAAGTCATTTTTCTGCCTGGCGCAGATCTTTAATACATAACGAAGACACGGTTGTGATATTCAGCTAGCTACTCCCATGACACAAACATCTATGATCATACAGTGCATGAGATGTACTAACGAGCTACAAAGGGTGAAAAAGAACCTATAATTTGAAACAGACAAGCTTTCACAATGGACCATTATGACTGTAAATGTGCTACAACACCAACATCAAACCCTTTTAATGATCAATCAAACTAAATCATTATTAATTAACAAAACTCCCACTCGAACTGATTTCATAAGTATCTTGTGAAACACTGGCACTTACAAGGAAGCTAAACTTCAGCTTCACTCAGTTCCAGAAGTCTTTTACTTGAAGTGCTTTGCTGTTTCTTAACGGTCTCCATACAAAATTTCCTCAACAAACAGCAAAAACCTCAATCTCCCCACTTGTTTATTTTTTTTGGGATGCCACTGTACCAGTCCTTATTTTCTGCATGAAACAAATCTATTAAGTTCCCATCGCTACTTTAGAACTTCTTATTAACCTTGATATTCAACTTTATAATCTTTATTCAAACAATTCTCATTTTCAATTCATTTTTTAATCAGCACAGTAGTCAATAGAATCGATAATTGTCATTTTGAAGACACACTGATGTTATAACGACAATATGACACATTGTCCACCACTGGATTCAAAAATGTCAAACTTGGATTCGGATTTCCATAATTTTCTTGTCCACTGTTCTGCATTCGAATCTTAGTGAGCTTGAGCATAAATCTTAGCCTTTTCACCCTGTACCCTTTCCAAAACGTGTTTTCTGCTACTATTTCTGATCAAGCTTCGTCAGAAGGATGTGGAAGAAATCAAATTAGTGAGAAAAAAAACCCCGCTCTCTTAAACAGATTTCTCCAAGCATATGTACCCATAGTACAAATCGGTTTTCTGTGCATTTACACAATCGGAACATGAGAGTGTAGGTTGTCGGGTCCACGTTTACTTGTCTACCTGGTGGTCTGCTGGTCTCCTCCCAGTGTGAGCTGGAGCAATGTCTTTCTGTGATTGTTCCGCTTTCAGAAATAACATTCCAGTTGTGGTAAGTCATTCTGCAGTATTTTCCAAAGCATTACATAATTTCGTTTTTTTGGATGAAACTGTACCATTCATCCTCAACAGCAAACAGATCCTGCTCAAATGTCCCTCCTGGTTTATAGAACATACAGTACTGTGCAAAACTATTACCCCACCATTACAATTTTTGCTGTAACAATGTCCTCATTTGTAAACAAAATTAATTAATTAATAAAAAAAAAAGCTTTCTGCTGACCTAATTAGTTTTGCTTATTTTACCCAAATGTAAGGTGTGGATTATGAAAGAAAGAATTTTTTTCGAGACCAAGAATCGTTTGATTCAGTATTATAAAGTTGAATATCAACTAGTAGTGGTAGATCGTAATATAGGCTGCTCACAAAAA
>JAUZST010006354.1:0-14921 GCA_034779995.1 Parotocinclus haroldoi
GTGTGTGTGTGTGTGTGTGTGTGTGTGTGTGTGTGTGTGTGTGTGTGTGTGTGTGTGTGTGTGTGTGTGTTAGTGTTCTATTAACTGTATGTGTTTGACATGCCAAGTATTAAAAACTATTTCAGTTTAACATGGTGCATAATGCTAAATGTACACGTAAATGAAAATGTGATTGACTAGTGATTTAATCAGTTATATTCCAAAGAACAACTCTCACAAACTGTTGATGACCACACTTACTGTTATAATGCTATTAAAATCTATTAGTTATACTGCAAAATACCTCAAAAGTAGTATTATGCATAATTGTCCAGATCCAATATTATCCTGTAATTCTGCAAACAGTAGTCCAATTTTACATTACATTTTTCAATTCAGATTTGCCATTTATTCACAAATTAAATAAAATCCATCCACATTACCTTCACTAACTTTAGTTTTTACAACTCTTATAAATTATTCTCCTGTGAGATCTGGTGTATAAATACGCCTCTGCCCGTTGGTATGTGACTTCATTATCCAAACATGGTACTTTCTGGTTTGATGGAGCCATTTCCTGTTTATAAGTTTTATTTCCGTTAATAGTATCTTGTAGTAACATGTTTACTGATTGTTAATAGGTTATGTCATTCCCTCAGTTGAGTTTAGTCTGCAATAACAGGTTTATATAGCCCTGAACCTTATAATCTGTTTTCTTCATTCTGTCTTATTCTCCTACAGTATAAATGTGTTTTAGTGGATTGTCCATGTGCCTGGATGGATTCTTGTGAATCTGTTAATATAATAGTTAATAGCAGCATGGACATCTGCAAAAATATTGCTCATCCATAACTGATCCATAAGCCTCAGTGAAACTTATATCTCCATATTATAGGAACGAATGAAAGGCACGCAGCACGACCATCGGGGAATTGAAAAAGAGAGAGAGTAAAAGAAATCAATTACAGCAGACAGTTTAATTTATGAGAGGAAAACATCATATTTAAATGTGTTGTTTCCTGTCATGTCTGAGGGAGAGCGTTACAACACTTCTTCAATCATATATAGACTGGATGTTAGCCAAACTGAAAATGGGTGAGGAACTCAAAAAAATCAACATTTTGTTGGTAAAGATATGTATATGGCAGTGGCCGCCGTTACCCCTTTACCATTTACCCTAATACCCATCTTGTTATTTTATCTTTGGAAATATTGTAAATAAATTCTAAGACCTATCTGAATTATTGAGAAGTCTATCATGTTTCTGAATCCATATTTAAAATCCACCCACACTGTATTTTCTACCAGTAAAGTAAAACAAAACCATTTACCCAATATGCAAGTCTTCTGTCCTACATTTTTAATATTCACTCATTTGTGCCATAAATACCAAGAGACGGACTAAATTGTGTCTATTACGTCCATTGTGAGATTTATAAAAGACATTTTACATGCAGTATGGAAATATACACAGTATATATATCATATAATTTGATTTGCTTAAATATTGCAATAATTTATTAATTACTATTACAATAGATACTTCAATAAATGTGTCAACAATTTCATTTCATTTCCATAGGTTTTTGGAATACACTCAGGGACAGTTTAAGCTGCTAGTCTGTATACTGAACTTCAAACTAAAATAATAAATTATGCTTTTTAATTTGTTTGTTTGTCTATATATATATATATATGAATATATTCATGGAATCCCATTTGTCATAGACCAGGTTAGAGCAACTACTTAACCTAATGCATTCTTTAGAATTTGAAAGGAAACCAGAGGACCCAGAGTAAACACACATGGACATAGGGAGGACAAAGCTTTACTAATAAAAATAACATTATATCTTTTGAAGCTACTAAAACAATGTTTCTGATAGCTTAATTAAATATTGAAAAAAAACCTGAATACATTTTTACAAAAAATAACTAACGCTAAAAAATGGATTTTGACTATGATGGTGCAGGTACATCTACACTGAATAGAATGGAACAGGTTTTAGCTATATGGAGATTCAACAATTACATTCAATTAGCTTTAATAACTAAGATTTAGATGTTTTCATTATCAATGTTACACAGATATTGTAAATTTTATTCATGTGTTGAGCTGTGTACATATGGTTTCATTTTAATTATCATTTGAAAGCAAAGACAGAAGCCACTGCTGGGCTCTTTAATAGCCTGAAACTCTATCTTGTGAGCTCCTCTGCCTGTACCCAAGGTATTCCAGAATAGGTTTGTTCCTACCTTGCACCCTGTGTCACCTTCGAGGCATTGACTTTCATGAGACCCTGACCAGGACTAAGCTGATATGAATGATTGAATAAAAATATTGTATTGTATGCTGTATTTGCATGTTTTGACATTTTGATGTGTGACTTAAAATCTGTTGTAGGAAATCAGTATATTAGAAGCCAATTTGGGATCTACTAAAAACAAGTATATACATGTTATTAACCTCACCAAGCCTCTAACATTTACACTCCCCTTTAAAAGTATTGAAACAGTGAGGAGAATGTTTGACATTTAAAAATGAATATGAGGGAAAAAAAATCAATATTTTTCCTGTGAGCAAAATCATAGGACCAGATAAACTTAAAATAGATTAAACTTAATCATACTAATAATACTAATATTTAGTTGCAAATCCTTTGCTTGGAAGGACTGCATTTAGCCTGTGACTCACTAAAGTTTTACATTGTTATTTTGTGATGTTTTCCCATGCTGTCACTGCAGTCTCTTTTAGTTGGTGTTTGTTTTGGGGGTTTACTCCTTTCAGTCTCCTCTTTAGCAAGTAAAATGCATGCTCTATTGGGTTTAAGTCTGGAGACTGACTAAGCCGGTCTAAAACCTTCCACCCCTTGATAAACTCCTTTGTAATTTTGGTGGCATGTTTAGGTTTATTATCTTGCTGCAAAATGAAGGAGCTCACCGTTAGTTTGGTAACACCTTTATTTAATATGATAGACAAAATGTACACTTCTGAGTTTATTGTACTGATAACATCATGTGTGACATCAACAATGAATATTAATGAGCCTGTCCCAGAAGAAGCCATGCAAGCTCATGCCATGACATTGTGTTTCACAGATGTATGTTTATGGATCCTTTCTCCAGGAGATCCTTTCTCCAAACTTTAGGCTTTCCATAACATTATTAAACGTCTTTGTCTCATTAGCCATGAAACTTTCTCATAGAATTTCTGAGGCTTGTCTCTGTACTTCTTGGCAAATACCAGACTGGTCTTTCTATTACTCTTGCTATTTAGTGGTTTACATGTCACTAACAGTTGTTTTAGGGTATTTTATAGCACACATGAACAATGTTTCTGCCATTAACTGCTGTGGTTTTCCTTGACCTACCTGTTCAAAATCTGTTACTTAATACACCAGTGGCTATTTTCTTCTCTAGGACCTTCCAAATTTGTGAAATGGCTCTGGATCAGCTTCATAACTGCTTGTTTTTCACCCATAGGCATCTCTCTGGTTTTCATGCTGCGTACCCAAATGTGAAACTGAGCATACACATTCAGCTCAATTTATTGTTTGAATAATGAATGTCTCAGTGTCAGATAAAGAAGGCATTTAAAAATCAAACAACTTTTGCCATGTACAAGTACATTTCTTCCACTCTAAAGCCATTTGTATTTTTGTTTGATTTTATTCACATAATCTCAGCCCACCACTGTCTCTGTTTTTATTAAATTGGTATTATAAACATATTAAAATGTTTTCTTTATAAACTTTCAACCAGGCACTAGCAGAAATCACTTAACACTATGCTCCTAGTCTTTAGTTAGAAATCATTTACCTTTCTGTTACTTTTATTAGATTGTTGGTGTTGTTATTCTGAAAAAGGAAATTCACAAATGAAACTATTTATATAGAAATGTAATAGGATTACTTTTTGTTGGTCTTCACACAAGTTACTATTTACGTGTGTTGCTCTGTATGCAATCACTAGACAATATGACTGTATGACTGAAAAAACTGTCTCTTAATGCACAGTAAAAATGACAGTGCTTATTTAAAATGAATGCTATTTGAAAAAAACACCTATGATACACATATGATATACACAAAAATTATCACTTTAGGCGTAAGTTATATATGCAGATCAACCAAAGAATTAAAGTTAACTGAGCAATAATGATGTCTAGGTAGGTGTTACACATCAAATTTCTAGCTGGTTATTACTTTATATCAGAGCATTACACTCTTCCACAGGCTTATGTTCTTCCTACCTTGTATTCTGGTGCCATGACTAACCCAGGTAAACACATACTCGACCATCCTTGACTGAAAAGAACATGAGACCCAGATCATATTCTTCCATTAACCCTAGGTCCGGATCTGACACTCACTTGCCCATTGTATTTGCTCAGGTGGTAGGGGCTGTCCAGGTGAATACTCTGATTGGTCTGCAACAAGGCACATTCCCCTAATAACCAACATTAAGCATAGCAAGTCTGTCCATTTAAACCAGACTGCATCATAAAGTCAGTCAGGTCTTTTTTCTGAACATTTCTTCCACATCCACAACATTTCCATGATCAGTTGTAATGAGATTACCATTATTTTGGCCGATCATGTGTCATTATTTTGGCCGATCAACAATATGAATATGTTGTGTGCCCTGTCTCTATCATTTGAAGATATTTACTTTAATCCTACTAATTCAACTGATATAGATCTACAGTGGGGAAAATAAATATTTGATACACAGCCAATTTGGAAGAAATGGGGAGGTCTGCAATTTTTAATGTATGTACATTTCAACTATGTGTCTAAACCCCAGAAAATTACACTGTATGATTTTGAAATAATTAATTTACATTTTATTGCATAAAATAAACAGAAACTTTGAAAATCAGAACTCTCACAATCTCACAATACATGACCCCATCCATAATCCATTCAATACGGTGCAGGTGTCCTGCCCCTTTTGCAGAAACGCACCCAAAAGGAAATTATGTTTTAACCCTCATGCTTCATGGTTGGGATGGTGCTCTCAAACTTCTTGTTTCTCCAAATACAGTGAATGGAGTTCATACCAAAATGCTATATTTTGCTCTCAGCTGACCACATGACCTTCTTCCATGCCTCCTCTGGATCATCCAGGTGATCACTGGTGAACTTCAGATGGGCTTGGACATTTGCTGGTGCAAATTGGTGGGATTTTAATCTATGACATCTATGAATCTTTGTAACTATGATCCCAGCTCTCCTCAGGTCATTGACCATGTCCTCCTGTGTAGTTCTGGGCTGATTGAAAGCTGTTCTTACCCCATGAGGCAAAATCTTGCATGGAGCCCCAGCACGAGGAAAACTGACAATCATATTGTGTTTCTTCCATGTTCTAATAATTGCACCAACAGTTGTTGCCTTCTCACCAAACTTCTGCCTAATGTCCTCTAGCCCATCCCAGACTTGTGCAGGTCTACTCATTTGTAATTTTGATTAAGTGTGTGGACAGGTGTCTTTTATACACGTAACGAGTTCAAACAGGTGCAGGTAATGAGTGCAGAATAGAAGGGCTTCTTACTGGAAAACAGGTCTGTGTGACAGACTTGCTGGTATGTAGGTGATCAAATACTATAAATAAGCCATCTCTAAGTAAGGGCTCCAAAAATTGTCAGACAGATTGTGTACAAATAAAGGAAATTCAAGTATTCATATGCTTCCGGAGGCATCGTGACTCATTGGTTAGCACTGGTTTCCTCCCACAGTCCAAATGCATGTGTGTTAGGTTAAATTATGTTTCTAAAGTTTCCCCAGCATGTGAGTGTGTATGAATGTGTGAGTGTATGCACAATATGAAGGATTGGCACTAGGTTTATTCCTGCCTATGCCACCAGCTATTCACTGGCTCTACCATGACCTTGTACAGGATCAAGTAAATACAAAAGTGAATGTGGATGAATG
This sequence comes from Parotocinclus haroldoi, assembly GCA_034779995.1. Taxonomy (NCBI): domain Eukaryota; kingdom Metazoa; phylum Chordata; class Actinopteri; order Siluriformes; family Loricariidae; genus Parotocinclus; species Parotocinclus haroldoi. Next base: position 5,913 of record JAUZST010006354.1, read on the forward strand.
TTATGCTTCCCAGGAATGGTTGACCAACAAAGATCACTTTAAGAGCAAGGCAGGTAAAAGTTAAGATGGTCATAAATTAGCCAAACTGCAGGCCTGGAATGCAGGAATGGATTAACAAAATAAATTAATTTGACCAGACAAAACATTAAATATACTGGGTTCATACTGTCTGCAATTAAATAAAAGTGAAGGTAAATGTAAGAAGCACTGTGTTACACATCTTGTAAAAACATCATAAAAAAATATGCAAGTTACAATGCACTAAGTGTGCAAAACCTCATTTATTACACCAGTCTGGTTTGTTTGATATGGTACAGAAATGTGGTTGTCACATTTACACAGGTTTGTAAATGTCAGTGCCTTGGCTCATAAGGATTCTATATTAAATAAATAATGTAAACTAAATCTTTGGCAAGTGATGCATAGAAAGACAGAAACACAGTAACACAATACACAATAAAAAAACACAATAGACACAATAGGCTAGCGTTTAAACATAAAGGCTAGTGTAGCTTGTTTTGTGTTTATGCCCAGGATAGGATGGGAATAATAGGATTAGTGCTAAGCTTGTGTCAGAATAGATTTAGGTCTCTGCCTGTGGCCATGTGGATCACTTAAACACTTTTCTGCAATCGAGGCGACCTAAGCTCTTTAGTGTGCGGGCACACACACGCTGAACAAATGCATGGAAAATGAAGGACAGATGAAATCTGAGAGAACAAAATGCAATATGTCTGAATTGATTGAGCCTATTTTGCAGTTGTATGCTGTGTGTTTCCTGTGAAAGGAAGATAATTAGTTCTTGCTGAGTAAGCATTTATTTATGCTTGAGTAAAATGTCATATCTTTGAAAGTAATCAACTTTGAATGAAAGTAAAAAAACTTTAAACCCAAAACTGCAGTTACGCACAGATGCACAGAGCTGACTGTAGTGCTCGAAGGGATTAACATATTTAGATTATCCACAGTGTCCCTCAAGCCCTTTCACCTCATTCTTCCTATCCCCTTCCCTTAAATCTCTTTCTTCATCCACCTGACCTCTTTTCTGACCTCTAATCAAAGTTTTAGTCCATCATCGTGAGCTTGTAGAATTTATGTAGTTCTGATTGCAGAAACATTAGAAGGTGAGCTTAGGCTCCTTGATTACCTTCTCCCACTCTAATGAAGTGATGTAACAGTAATAAGCTTGGTTTCTACAAACACTCAGTCGTTAGAGAAGAAACCCATTTACTGTGTGAATTCTCTACTTTACAGGACTTTTCATATTTTTTTTCCGATGTGTGTTCTAAATCCTTGACTCCATTGTTTGAATGCTCAACAAACAGGTGAGTCTATTGCTTCAACACAAAATGTCCCCAATAATTATATTATACACAACTCAAAAGGAACTTAAAAAAGCTCCTGTTCAAGCTTCAGATCCTCACTCAGTGCCAGAACATTTATCATAACTGAGGGAGTGTTGCTTCAATATATAGCTAATGCTCACACATGATACGTTTAACCATTAGCTAAAGCAGTGGCTGGAGGGGTGAGTGTGAGACAGCACAAATATTAAAGATTTCATAACAAAACTATGGCAGTCTCATCATTCACAGCCTACTAATGACTTTTAAAAGATTATTTTAGCAGGTTGCTAGAAATATTATAAATGTCTTAGGTTATGATTGGGAGTGAGGTCAATAGAAATAATTACTTCATTTGCATTAAAATCCCAGTGAAATTGCTCACTTGTTAAATTACTTACATTTATTCCCATGGAACTGGGCTGTAGCAGAGGTTTTCTGCTGTTTGTGCTTACAGAATGTAATTCTGAGTTAAGCAAGTTTAGTTCTATGCTTCAGGTCTATTTTTTAAGTTTCTGTAGTGTAAGATGTGCATTGTTGTAGTTTCCCCTTCTTTTTCTACTTTCAACTAAAAAGTCGCTCAAACCAAAATATTCAGCCAAAAATATTTTATTTGCTAGGTGTTTAAAAGTGAAGGAAAACTGGTGCACTCATTTCATTGCCAGATTAACATTCTATCTATCATATTTTTTATGCTGTACAATACCCAATTACAACCTATATACAAAACAGTACCAGTGTCACTTTACAATATAAAAATGTTCTAGCTACAGAATTCCCTAAGTATATTGTGTTCTTTCATCACTTAGGTATGGTTTAATTAAACAGTTATTATATGATCTCTTCATAACATCACATAGCATTCTTTTAAATTAAGACTCCTAATACACAAGCCAAAAGTGAGAATGTTAAGGATGTCTACAGTAGAATATTATAGAGAAACATTAACTAGGAGTAAAACACACTGGTCACAAAAAATAGGGGATATTTCTAAATGTAATATGTAATGTAATGAAATAACCCCTAATTAATTATCCCCTATTTTATTGTGAGGAATATAGTAACTTCCCTTGCTGTTACAGTGCAGGCAGTGCTGTAAAAATGTAATTCTTAATTTTCCTTTTTCCCCCAGAATTTCTGATTTAGGCTGATATTTAGATTGTGCCATTTTACACTGATACTAAAATGTATATCATTATTATAATAAGTGTAACTTCCTTACTGGTCATATACTAACTTGCTGGTTACCTCACACTTGGAGTAGAGACTGTCTTAAGTCAGTCAATCCCAATACCCGGAGTTGAGACCAGATTAAGATTTTTGTCATCATACAATAATAAGAAAAAATAAAGTAATTTTGTTTGTAAAAGTCAATACATTATTGAATATCATCCTGAACAGATAAGCAACTAGGTTAGAAATGCACATTTGCAACGGTAACGTGAGACTAGAGAAAATAAAACATTTTTATTGACAAGATAGTGAATGACATTCAAGGCACACTGGATTTGGCAGATCTCAGTAATAATTTCTAAGCCCACCTTACCAGAGACCAAGACAAGATCAAGTTCAAAAGATGTTAAGACTGAGACCAGACCGAGACCACTCATTTAAGGTCTCAAGTCCTAAGAACTGAATCGAGTACTACAACACTAGTAAGTAGTACTACATTATTTGTTCTGCGATTATCTGCTCTGTAACCTCTAACTATATAAACTGCTTTTTACATTCACGTATTGTCTTTATTTCTTCTGGCTGATTTTCTGCGTAATACTGTCTAACATTTATGGCTTCGTCAAAGGTATCAGGTCCACCAGACCATCTTTGTAGTGCTACAGCTCCCCCTACACATGGTTGTTTTTTTCTGTAATTGTGAATTTCCATGAAATTTAACCCCGCAGGAAGAAATGGTAATAAATGATCTTCACCATCTGCAATAAGAATGGTGATTCACACACAGCAATTTGAGCCAAGAATTAGCCCAGAGTTCTGGTTTACTTGGTATCTATCTTGTGTTTACTCCCACAATATAAGCCACTATATATTTTCAGGAGCAATTAACTCTCCCTATTACTCTGTAAATTACAAAACTACAAATAATATAATTTAAAAAGCTGATACTATTTATCAACAAACTTCATCAGAGTCCCTACCTGTTTGAGTCCCTCATTCATTCTTCATTCTACTGGATGCACTGGATGATTGTTTTTTGCAAATGTTCACTCATTTGGAATTTGATGCCTGCAACAAGTTCCAAAAGAGTTGGGCCAGGGGCAACAAAAGACTGAGAGAAATGCTTAAAAAACACCTGTTTGGAAGATTCCACATTTGAGTGTCATGATTGGGTATGAAGGGTGCATCCCTGAAAGGCTGAGTCATTCACAAGCAAGGATGGAGCGAGGTTCACAACTGCATAAGCAAAAAGTCCAACAGTTTAAAAAAAACCTTTAACATTCAACGTTTTTCACTGTGCAATTGCAAGGAATTTAGGGGTTTCATCATCTATAGTCCATAATATCATCAAAAGATTCAGAGAATCTGCAGAAGTCTCTGCAAGTAGGCTGAACACCAACATTGTATGTCTGTGACCTCCGTCCCTCAGGCGGCACTGCATTAAAAACCAAGATCTTTTTGTAATGGATATTATCACATAGGCTCAGGAAGACTTCAGAAACCACAATTCATAGCTCCATCTACAAGTGCAAGTTAAAACTCTACCATGAAAAGTGAAAGCCAAATATCAACAACATCTAGAAACAATGTCGGCTTCTCTGGAATCTGAAATGGACTGACGCAAAATGGAACCAGTGGGACCTATAGATTGACGAGTCCATATTTAAAATTTTTTTGGACATCGTGGCAGTTGTGTCCTCCAGGTCAAAAAGAAAAAGGACTGTCTGGATTGTTATCAGTGCAAAGTTAAAAAGCCAGTATCTCTGATAATATTAGTGTGTGTTAGTGCACATAGCATGGGTAACTTGCATCTTCTGTGAAGGCACCATTATAGCTGAAAGGTACATACAAGTTTTGGAGCATCATATGCTGCCTGCCAAGCAACATATTTTCAGGGACGTCCATGTATATCTCAGCAAGACAATACCAAGCCACATTCTGCACGTTACAACAGCGTGACTTCGTATTAAAAGAGTACAGGTACAGTCCAGACCTGCCTCCCACTGTACCAAGTGTAAAATATGACAAAGTAAACCCCGGACTGTTGAGCAACTGAAATTGTACATCAGGCAAGAATGGGAAAGAATTCCAAATACAAAGCTTCAACATTTTGTGGCTTCAGTTCCCCAAAACGTATTGAGTGTTGTTAACACAAGGTGATGTAACACAGTGGCAAACATGCCCCCATCCCAACATCTTTGGAAGGAGTCTTCTTTGTTGCAGGTATCAAATTCAAAATGAGTGAATATTTGCAAAAAAGAAAAAGTTTATCTGTTTGAACATTAAATCTGTTGTCTTTGTAGTGTATTCAATTTAATATGGATTTAAAAAGATTTGCAAAAAAAATCAGATTCTGTTTCTGTTTTTATTAGGAACGTTCAGGAGCAATTTTATATTATGTTAATTATCCTCACTCAAAATTTCAAAATTTTAAGCTGTTAAGCTGTTTTGTTCTATAAGCCTTTTTATGACACACGATCCAGGACAGTCTTTTGTTTTCTGGAATGCTTCAGCTGCTGAAACCGTGGCACGATATGACCTATCATCTGGCAATGTCATTTGTTAAAGATACAATCTGATTGATTTAGCTATGTGTAGGAGCAGGGATTGTGATCATTAGAGCAAGATAAGGATGTCATTATCTCAAGCTTCATCATTCTTGGGATGTTAAATTATCCACATTAAAAAATGTTCAGAACTTCTATAAGTCAAAAATCTTGCTGGCCCAAAGCACTCTCAAAGGAACCGTGATCATGTTTTTTACCCACACAGCTAAATTGGTTGGGTTTATACCAGCTAAACAGGTATCACACTTTGTCAACCTGTGTGTGTTAGATTTTCCCCCCCAAAAAGAATACATTCAAATTCAGTGAATTATTAATACCTGCTGGAAATGGAGGACAGGGAGACATTTTTGCAAACATTTTGAGGAAACTGAGAAACCACTGCACTGATCAAGAATGCTGCTGTACTGGATATTTAGGAATGAATTACTAGGAAATCAAAATTTAGAAACTCTTAATGAAAACTAGAAACTGCATTGCAATTATTTTACAATTGTTATTTTGAAATTTAAAAGAGTGCATCATGTGAATGCTGTTTTGACACAATGGTACTTACTCAGTTTTGTTTTAATGCTAAACATTTAATTAACGATGAACATTAACTACTACAAATTTATTGCATTTTCATTGTTATTTGAGTTTTGTTATTTATGCTGGCAGACTTAATTGGTAAGCAAATTCAAACAGTCACGGTCTAAGCCCATTCTCCCATGATCTAAAACAAACTATGTTCATGGTCACCTAGGCATCATCTAGGCATAGTCTAAAAAAATTGAATGATTGCTTTTAACCTTTCCTAACCTACAATTTCATGCTTAAATTCAAATGTAGCCTTTTGTTTCCTTGTTAGTCGGTTGCTCATTCAGAGCCTGTGGAATCACAAGTGATACTGTTTAATTATTCTAATGATTGTAGGCTTTGGAGATTTCTGCCAAAAATGCCACATAAGTGCGTGTGTTTAAGGTGAGTAACATAAGCAGACATTCGACTTGTGGTTAGTTAGTACTGCTAGAAACGGCATGGAAGTAAAGATGTGAGGTTTACTTTGTGCTCAATCTAATGGTAATTACAATAGCAGTTATTTTAAAAAAATAAGAATGGTATTAGTGTTTATAAGAACTGTTGAGGAAGCTGATGTAGGGAGAATTAGATACTGGAGAAAGTGAAATGGGTAGAAAGAGAGGGAGACACAGGCACACACAGAGAGAGAGAGACATCACAGACAATTAGTTGTAATGTAGTTAGGCGGGGCAGGGAGGTGCATGGCGAGATTCACCCAAGTGTGACTACCTGCATCAATTAAGCTCACTCAGACAGGACTGGCACTGAGTCACACATACAGATTTTCTATCTCTGAGCAAGGTTATGGTCAACTGAAAGGGAGCAATGCTGCTCTGCTAATTAGAGACCTTTCTAAGTGAAGGAGATGAAAGCTGATTACAGCTGAAATTAATTATGTTCAACCAGCAGCAGTTATACAACCAAGTTATTGCCTAGAGACATTAAACATTTGATCATTTGATTTATGTGAGGATTTCTTTTTTAAATGTATGTTAATTCACAATTATTTCAGAAGATACATTAACATACATAAATACAATGCAAATTAATTATTTAAAATAATTAATTTAAAAAAAATTCAGATTCTGTTTCTCATAGCTGAAGGGAACCTACGATAAAAATTACAAACCTCTCCATTTTATAGGTGGGAAAACTTGCAAAATCAGCGTGTATCCAATGCTTATTTTCCCCACTACATATATCCAAATTATCTGAATCAGGTGTTCCAATCACCTCTTTATACACCTGTGGCAATAATTAAGCCCCTAGGCATGCAGACTGTTTTTACAAACATTTGTGAAAGAATGGGTCACTTTTAGGAGCTCAGTGAATTCCAGTATGGAACTGTGATAGGATTCCACCTGTGCAACAAAACCAGTCGTGAAATTTCCTCTCTCCTAAATATTTTGGAGTCAGCTGTTAGCTGTATTATTAGAAAATGGAAGTGTTTGGGAATGACAGCAACTTAGCCACGAAGTGGTAGGCCACGTAAACTGACGGAGTGGGGTCAGCAGATGCTGAAGCACATAGTGCGAAAAGGTCACCAACAGAGTCAATCACTACAGACCTCTAAACTTCATGTGGCCTTCAGATTAGCTCAAGAACAGTGCACAGAGAGCTTTATGGCATGAGTTACCATGGTCGAGCAGCTGCATCCAAGCCATACATCACCAAGTGCAATGCAAAGCGTCAGATGCAGTGGTTTAAAGCACCTAGACTCTAGAGTAGTTAGCTAGTCCTCTCGAGTGACGGATCACGCTTGTCCATCTGGCAATCTGATGGACGAGTCTGAGTTTGACGGTTACCAGGAGAATGGTACTTGTCTGACTGCATTGTGCTAAGTGTAAAGTTTGGTGGAGGGGGGATTATGGCATGGGGTTGTCTTTCAGGAGCTGGGCTTGGCCCCTTAGTTCCAGTGAATGGAACTCTGAATGCTTCAGACATTTTGGACAATTCCATGCTCCCAATTTTGTGGGAACAGTTTAGAGCTGACCCTTCCTCTTCCAGCATGACTGTGCACCAGTGCACAAAGCAAGGTCCATAAAGACATGAATGGCAGAGTCTGGTGTGGATCAACTTGACTGGTCTGCACAGAGTCTTGACCTCAACACGATAAAACACCTTTGGGATGAATTAGACAGTAGGCCAGGCCTTCTCGTCCAACATAAGTATCTGACCTTAACCTCAAAAAGCTGAAGCTGTTCTAGCCGCAAAGGGTGAACCAACGTCATATTGAACTCTTATGGATTAAGAATCACGAGTCACTTAAGCTCATATGTGAGTCATGGCAGGTGAGCAAATACTTTTAGCAATATAGTGCAGAACTGAGGAGTCTAATTGTTGAACCTTTATAGGTAGAATTGTCTCTCATTCTTGCTGGATGTACAACTTCAGTTGGTTGTTTTTTATTGGAAAAAGAAGGCAAATTTGTCATGTTCACCTTGTGTCTGTTTTCTTTTCAGTGCTCCAGTTTTAACAATCTTCCTAAAACATGTTGGTAGGAGGACTGGCCACTATAACTTTATGAATAACAAAACAATGTGTTTAGGGAACATATCTGCACATGTCTGTAACTCCCCTATAAATGCATGCACAAGCTAAAATAATTTCAGGTTTATAGCCCAATATACGAACCACATCCTCCAACTTCCAGCAATATGAAAAAAAAAAATAATCCCAAATATCTAAATTATTTTCCCACTAAGATAATTGATGATCAAGAATATAACAGAAGTAGGCTATGTTCTGAATTTTATAAAAAGTGTATATGATGTCAAGAATATGAAAGACTCAGATCAGTTATAAGAAATTAGTGGGATAATTGATTTAGCTCTGCATGTTGAACCTCAGGAGTATGTCTAAATAAGGTTCAGACCTTCATTTGAGCTTCAAAACTCCAGTGTTGTTATGGAGTAAGCCAGATTTTCCTCCGGTTAGTTGGAAGACATTGTAACTAACTGAGCCAGTTCTGATTACATGTACCGAGGGTTTAGGAGTTTCTGAATAAGACACTGAGTAATGTTTAGAATTCCAACCATGTCTAAATATTTCCATGCCAAGTTTTCATGCCTAATACAGGTAAAACAGGTAAAACTGACCTGTGTATAGAAAAAACAGAACAGGTAATACAACATTCAAGCTACACTAAATTACACAAAAATTATAACAGAAGAAAGTTTTCTTTTTGGATACAAGAGCATTACCGTGTTTTGATCAGTTCGAAACGATATGAATTTTGATGAGGTCAGAGTTTTGTACAAGTCAGATTGTTTCACACCAAGTACAATAAATCATTTACAGTGCCTTGCGAAAGTATTCACCCCCTTGGATTTTTCCCTATTTTACTACATTACAACCTGTATGTATTT
>JAUZST010006355.1:0-14920 GCA_034779995.1 Parotocinclus haroldoi
CTATAAAAGTAAGCATAAAAATAGCAGGACTTGCTGTGTCACAAATATTCGGCCCCTCTAGAATACAACTTATATAATATGTATCATTTTACATTTACAGCATTTAGCAGATTCTCTTATGAAGAGTGATTTACAGAAGTGCTTTGTATTCTTCATAGTAAAACCCCATGTTAGTACAAGCAAGCAATAGCCCAAGAACACAGTCCAACCAGAACCAGCTAGGATATGATGTAGGTAAATCAACAAAACTTACAAGCAAAGTTTTTTTGTCTATTTAAAATATACAGTCTTCACTGAATGAAGAGGTGAGTTTGTAGTTGTCACTGGTGGAAGTTCATTCCCCTACCCGGGTACCAGTACAGAGTAGATTCTTGATGCTTGTTTTTCTTTAATGTGGAGGATCCAGTAAAGCCAAGCTCATGTCTCTGAGGGCACGAGGTACAGAGTGTGCTTTGTTTAAAGCCTTTAGGTAAGAAGGTGCTGTTCCATTTTTGACTTTGTATTCGAACATCAAAGTTTTGAATCTGATGCGGGCAGCGATAGAGAAACAGGGAAGAGAGCGCCACAGTAGGGTGACATGAGAAAACTTAACATTCGAAAATTGGAAACCAGACAAGCCACTGTGTTTTGAATCAGTTGCAGAGGTCTGATTGTACGCATCGGAAGACCAGCCACAAGAAAATTGCAGACTAGACAAGCACCTGGGTGGCTTTGATGAAAAGAAAGGATTGAATTCTCCTGATGTTGTAGAGGAGATACATGGATGACTGGGTCAGTTCGGCAATATGAGCAGAGCAGGCTAAAACTAACAAAAAATATGTGAAAATCTATTCACTGCTCTTAATCATGTCCATACATTTCATTAAGATATAGCATACAGGCATGAATGTCATGTTTTGAATATAAAGCAGGGAATCCATATGCTTTTGGCCATATAGTGTATGTTCACTTAATGTTCTTAATGTAGCTAAAGTTGGAGTTTGGTTAGAGGGGATTTTGGGTCATTTCACCTCATTTTATCTTTCAGCTGTTTCTTCTGGTGAGAGATTGCAATATTAGGAGACTGAAAAGGTCACTGCTGACTTATCTATTCCTGGCGACAGACAGATCCCAGTACTTCCTGAGGGATTATACAATTCCAAGAAAAAGTTTGTGACATTTATGTAATTTAAGAATTATCAACATTCTGCATTAATTACTCAGAAAATGTGGTCTGATATTCTGCCAACTCATTATAGAAAAAGTCAATTATTGTAAGTGATAGCACACAAATAATTATGCTTATGTCTTTATCAAACCCAATCCAGTCCAGGCTAGGAAAGGCATGTGAATCAATCCAAAATGCAATTTTTTACAGGACTATTAATGAGAAGGATGAGAATTCAAGTCTCAGGACTGCCAAACTGCTATTGCTGGGTCCCTGAGCAAGGTTATTCCACACATTGCTTGAATTGTATAATTTACATTTGCACAAGTATGCCAGTTATAAGATGCTCTGGGTAATGGCATCTGCTAAATACTATAAATGTTAATAAAAAAACATTTTGCCTTTGGGCTTATTGTGGGAATGTGCACAGACACCAAGGCCTCTTTTGACACCAGTTTCCCTTTCCCCTTTAGTTCAACTCTGGATGAGCTGTATAATAAATGTACTTCGGGTGGTTTATGAGGGAAATAATTTGTGCCTTAATTTTTTTCAGAGAACAGTGTCTCTTTTTCCAAAAAAACACATTTCATTGATCAGGAAAGCTGAAAGCAATAGGGCGAGTGAGCACACAGGGTTGTGGTTGAAGTGAGGTGTACTGCCATCAAATAATGTTTCCCCCAGGTGATGCAAATTCCATCACAAAAGCCACTGCAGCCGAACCATCTTCAGGAACATCCTCAAAAGAACCTTTGTAAAACTGCTAGTCAAGAGAGGATGCAGTGCAGCTCGGTAGTGTCTCTGAAATGATTGTGCACCAGTGCAGACTACAATAGGATAGTCAAAAAACACAACATATCCTGCGCACTTCCAGGAGTGTATTAATAGAAAAACAATGGCAACTACACACACACACACACAAATGCTCACAAAAATTAGGGGATATTTTAAAATGAATATGAAGAGGATAACACAAGAACTGCTGGACAATCTGATCCTCTCCATGCCCCATCACTGTCAGTGTGTTTTGATTATAGGAATTCTATCAGTTATGTGTTGCTATGGATAAGGGTGTCTGGTTCTATGCCGAGTGCTTTTGCTCCCCTGACTTGGAATACATGATGGGGAGATGCTGGCCCTTCTGCCTCGGGAATTCAATGTTATCCTCATTTGGACTGTGTACATTCCCCCACAAAGTAATGCTAAGCTAGCATTAGCCATGATAGCTAATGCTGTCAGCATGCAGCAGTCTCGCCATCCAGAGGCTGCGCTCATCATTGCAGGTGAGTTTAATCAGACTGATCTCAGAACAGTCTGCCACAGGCTCCATCAGCACATCTCCTGCCCAACACAAGGGGGAAACAGATTAGACAATTTTTATACCAACGTATAGAAGGTATACAGCTGCACTCCACTGCCTCCATTTGGAACATGTGATCATATTTCAGTTCTCCTGAAACCCACAAACCAACAGCTGCCAAAATGCGCTAAAGCTAGCTTCAGGATAGTCAGTGTACGGTCAGGAAGGGTGGAGTTAGCACTGCAGGACTGCTTTGAGTGCATAGATTGGGAATGTGTTTAGAACAGCAACCACCAGTGACTTGCTTGTTGATGTAAATGAATATGCTTTATCTGCCACCAGGTGCCATCAGTGTTGCCAGAGACAACCTGAAGGCTAGCATTAGAGCTGCCAAAAGTACGTACAGCACACAATTGCATTGCAGCCTTTTTCGATCCCTTTTTCGGACCCCAGACAAACGTGGCAAGGAATCACGCTTACAACACTACATGCACAGACACCTCCATCCCTGCTGAACTGAGCACCTTCGTTGCCCATTTTGAAGACACTGCTTAGGCACAGCAAACCACCACTGTTCTGAGTGGTGAAAACTGCCCAGTACATCACCGCAGCTGCCCTCCCACCCATACAGGACCTCTACAACAAAGAGAAGTCTGAGGAAGCTCTTCAACATCTCTTCCAGCTGCACACATCTTAGCCACTTCCTGTTCCAACTCCTGCCATCCGGAAGGAGATACAGGAACATCAGAGCCAGAACCACCAGACTCAAGAACAGCTTTTGCCTGTGCACTGTCAAACTGTTGACACCAGTTTAATCGCCTACAACCAGAACAACACACAGTTTGAACACTGTCCACTCCCATACATATTCACACAGAGTTCCACAGCCTGTCTATCTCTAACAATATCTAAGAAACACACCAAAGAAGAAGCAGTTTACCAATGTATATACTTGTATTTATTGTATGTCTGCCTATTGTACTTTTGTCTATGCACCTGATGTTCTGTCATACACTGTCCTTCTATTACTGCACTGGAGATCTTGTTCAAACGTGTTTCGTTGCACTGTACAACGCTGCCTCTCTACAATGATAAAATTGAATTGAATTGAATTTTCCACCTTTTTATTGCTTTTTAAACTTCTGTATACTGTAATCTTTACAGGATAAGAAGAGCAACCCAAGAAGAGTACTGAATAAACCATGGATTGTTGAACATGTAGTGATTAAAATGCTTTGTAGCATCCAGGCTTTTCTTATTAACTGGAATATTTGGACAGTATGTTAATACAAAGGTAAAAAACTTTTATTGACCAGTGTGTTAACCCATCTACATGGGAAGGTGACTTCAAAGGGAATTAAGTATGGACTTGGGGACAGTGACAGTTTTCAAAATTACATCTGGGAGTTGCTTCCTCAGCATCACACCCCAGCTTTACAGGTGAACTAAAATACTATTGTTACAATCACATAATAATAATAATAATAATAATAATAATAATAATAATAATAATAATAATAATAATGCAAAAATATAATGAAAAAACTGCATGCTTGCACATCAGTTAAAGAAACAGTGTAGTGAGTACTGAAAGTAAAGTAGCATATGATTCACTAATTATTAACCAGAGCTTTAATTAATTTTATGTAAAATGCTTTTACTCTTTAGGTACACTGGTGCTAGAATTGATATTCTTGCATATAGTATCATGATGTATTTACCTTCCATTTCTAACCGTCATTGCTAATGCACCATATACTCCAGATGAGGATTTGGACATGGTTCCATTCCTTACCATGTGGCAAATATAGTTTTCCTATTTGTTTAAAAAGGGTTGAACTGTGCCCTATATAAATGCCTGTAAGAACAAATTGTCATGGTACAGTAATGAAAAGTTTGTATTCGTTTGCATCCATAAAAAATGTAAAAAAAAAAATCTGCTCATCCATTCCCTAAAAACTGTATTTTGTTCTTATGGATGTCTCCGGTGCCCCCTACAGTAAACCTATGGCAGAATCAAATATCCCCTAATGAAATCCCCCTCTTTCATTAAAAAACGGACTCATTATTTTCAACTGACAAATTCATCAGACTTTGGGAGGTATTGTCTCCAATGTGGGACGGAATGGGATTGCCCTGGTCTAGCAACTGGGTCTTTAAAATCTATGCTCATGTCTACAGATATGTTTTGACATCAACTACATATTGATATTGAACTAGAGAAAAGAAAGAAAGAAAAGAAAACATCTGAAACAGTGGGCTAGAATATTAGAATATTACACCCTGGTAATTTATTGGTCTCCCTAATTTCTGTTTTCCCCTTGTTTTTGAGATTCCACCTGTTTCCTCCCTCTCTTCCATCTCATTATTCTCCTCACTTCTGGGGTTATGTCTCAGCCATCCACTCTGCCCATGTGTGCCAGTTGCTTCTTATTTGCAGGTCTTGAAGAGTAACATCTAATGGATCTTGCCAGTTAGTTATTTACTGTCCCTTCACTGAGCTGACCCACCTTCTGGATGCCAGATTCACCTCAGTTGTCACACCTTATTCTCTCTTTCTTGTGCCTTGCTCTACATCCCCTCTCAGTTGGTTTATTCTGTAAATAAAGAGATCCTTGTCTGCATTTGTGAGTCAGTCTTTGGGTCCCAGCTCTGTAAAACATGTGATGTACCACGTTGTACGCCAAACATCTAACACATTGCAGAACAGTATATGATTATGTACAAAAATTGATGTTCCCTTGGGTCTGTAGGCCAATATGGAAGCTTGTGCATACATGATAATCTCAAAGGATTAGTGGTAATTTAATGTAAGAATGTAGCTTTTCAGGCACACTAAAAAGTGTAACTGTCCGCCATGTGTTCTCCATTAATCCAGATTTGCTTGCTGGTTTAACAAATAAAAACATCAGATTTGTGAGAATCAGCATGTAACACTTTGAACCATTTTACAGTAATTTCTCACTGAATATCCTTCTTCTGCCAATGCAACAATTTCCCATGAATTTTATTGAGGCTTATTCTTGGCTTTTAATTTGTTTCTGCTCAGTACTAAATCACAAATCAATACATGTATGCGATGCTACCCACCAAGCCTCCGTGCTGCCCCCATTTAGCATTTACATAATATCCTATTACCTATTACCATAATATATTTTCATATTATCCTATAATATAATAAACCACGTCATTTTGATTTACTGTTATGATATTTGTTTATATATGGTCTCTAATTGAGGCACATCTTTGAATAAGGTGCAGTTTAATCGCTCAGGACTTTTAATTCTGCAGAGTCACAGCTCATCACAGAAATCACATGGCTGGTGAAGATGAGGACCCAAATGAAGACCCTATAAAAGTCAAGCCGACAGACGTGTTCAGCATTCGTAAGGATCCATTCATCATTTCCTCTTAACAAATCACACTCCACAAGATTTTATTCCTCTCAGGGGCACAGCTCTCATGTTGATCCAGCTAATCTCATGATTTAGGTATTAGTATGAAGGAGGCTGGAAGGAGGCCGAAATTGCATTTCAGTTCATGGCACAATCATGTGATCAAAGACACATACTGTATATTTGCCATAAAATCGTTTTGTCAGTAAGAATAGTAAAATAGATACCAAAGAGTTGTTATTTCAAGAGTGCAACATACCATTCTCTAGCATACACAGAAATATTTAGACAGTAGGTACTACACATTTAAAATAATTTCTGTGCCTACATGGTAATGTAATATACATATTTCATACTGTCGTCATGTCAATTTATTCATGTGGTTCTGTAATAATTTCGAGCAAACTGAGCAACACAAACTGCATTCTCCATTAGAATATGACTGATGAGACAATTTCATTTAGGAGCTAGGGAAAATTGCCTCTAGCTGGACTGGGTGTGTCAGGTGGGGTTGTTTGGCTGGGTTTGCTCTAGTGGCCTGCAGCAGTGCATTTTTGCCATAAACTATGGGCAGACCTAGGATTAATTGCCAAACTATTTTGTGGTGATCTGGTATGTTGGGTTGCTGTCTTTTTGCTTCACATCTGCAATCATTCAGATTTGTTGTCTCGTGTGATCCCTTTTGGCAATGTTACCTTCTGGGTTTTCTCTTTCTAGTTTGTACAGTTAGTCTTGCCCAAGTCTCATGCTACACTTGGCACAAATGTGTTTTGTTTAATGACTACTTACCATTACTAACTGCATATTCTGTTTTCTGTCCAAGCTGTCCATGCCACACAAGTTCCAGTCCTCACCATAAGCCATTCTACTGGCATCAGTTCCAGTCATCACACTGAGCTGTTTTCCCAAGACCGGTTCTGGCCCTCACTCCAAATTGCTCTTCTGTTACTTAGAAGTTATCATCCTTACTCGAACTGTGCATCCTCCACCAGTTCCAACGCTTATAAACTAGCCACATTAAAAGACCCCCTTTCTCTTATCTCCTCCTTTTGACTAAGGATGCCGTGCAACCAAAACTTTTACCTGATAGAGTAAATCTGTTCACAGGACTGAAAAATACCAATAAATGTGCTCCTATTCTCTATTCTTAAATTAATTACTTTCTTTTTTTACACATACTACTGTACTACTACGACTGTCTATTACACTTATGATATTATTTAATTTAATTATTCTATTTAGCTCTGTGTATTGAAACTTTTATTAGAAATGTATTATATAAATAATTTATCTTATTTCTAACATTTAAATTCAAGGCTGCCCAATGAGGTTGGGTCTCTTTTTTTGAAGTTTTTATATGTGCTCCCAATATTTCTTCCTCATTACTTTTATGGTGGTCTTCCTAACCACCAACGGAGGCTTGCTCAATTTAGGCTGTCAACCTAGATAGTTGTATAGGTAGTTAGTAGTAGTAAATAGTTTGAACCCTGGCTGCTCCAAAGAAACAGCCTATATTACACAATAAATCAATTACTATTTTGAGAGCTTCAATTTTCATCCAAATGTTTGTGACCATCCATAGTTAAATATTAAATATTACCATAAATAGAAAAATCTATTTATATATAATATTTATAATAAATATAATATTATTTATAATAGATGAGACACAGCAGTCCTGCTGGATTTTTTAAACACCCCAGTGGACAGAAAATAGTCCAAAAGTCAAAAACGTCCAGTCACCAGCATCCTGCAAGCCTCATGTGAGCGCTGGTGAGGGATGATCAGAAGATAACTAACACAAACCGTGAAGTAACAAATACACTTCTTTAGATAAACTGAGTAGGGTCATACCTATGCATATGAAGGTTTTGTTTTTTAAATGTTTTTTGCTATATAATGTATTAAGCAGAATTAATTCTGTGAAACACATGTCTTGGGTTTAGGTTTTGAGCACGTATAAAAACAAGAAGCGTAAAATAGAAACATTTGGTTCATATACTGTAGGTACTGTAAATAAATGCCTCTGTTCACAGAATATGTGTAAAAGGGTACTGATTTCTTTTCAGTATTAAAAACAAACCAAATGAATTATTTTCTTCAATTATAATTTATGGAGGAATTAATTGTTGACATTACACATAGAAAAGTTTAGTTTTTATTGAGTGATCATCCTGTACATTAGCCACAATGGTTCTTTTAAACAAAATATTAAGCAATCATACATTACTAAAATTTACAAAACACCTTTACATACACAACAACGACGAAGACTAATTTCTTTAGATCAGACTAAGAAAAGACTAAAATTCCTTTAGATGTTGTATTGCACATTGGCTTGAATTTTAAAGCAGGTTTGCATTTTCAACCTCTAGGCACAGCAAGTGTCTGTGCGTGGTTATACATAAACCACATGAAATAAATTAACATGTTAATTGTCAGTGCAGGAAGTGGAACTTTTTGTGACTTGAAGTCACTTTACTCTTTCTGTTTTAAAGAATTAATTAGGCAACTGACCTATATTACTGGGTAATCTTTTAAAAAATGTATTTTCTTATCTTCTGTTTGAATTTTAATAAGTGTCTTGCTCTGCTGGAAGCAACCAATTTGTCAGCAATAACTGCCACAACACTTACAAACACGAAATCAAAGAACTCTCTCAACATACAGATGGGCTCCTTTCACACGTTTAGTGTTTTGACACCACATTATGAGGTTTTTTTTTTTTTTTTTTAAAAAGATGTGCTCCTCAACAATGAATTAATGATAAAGCTTTCTTTTGAACACGTTTTTAATTCATACTTGATAAACAGTCGTTGCAGAGGGCCTTGTCTGTGCCCTGACCCTGAAATTTTTACAAAAGACAGTAGCCATCATCATGTCCCTCACAGAAGGGATCAAAAAATAAAGATCTCAGGTCAGTTCAGATGTAAGTCACACTGTATCTGCCATAGATCCTAAGTAAAGGAGGCATGATTCCCTTTTGTACCATAATTCTGCAGCCATTTGATGTTTTTCAAGGCTTAGAACTGGAATCCACTAAGCACTTGTCTCTCATACATTTTGTCATTTTGCTTCTCTTCAACCATTAAGACATGGTAGATAAATAAATTGAAATTATATCACATCTATGTACATTTTCTGGCTATCAAGTTTGATATAATGCCTGCGAAGTGTCGTATACTGCTCAAAAAAATAAATGAAATATCCCTCAGTTTTTGTGAACAGTGTATAAAAAGGATTAGGGTCTCATGACATAAAGTCCATTGTTTTTCGATAAATAAGACACTATGTCATAAAAAATAGCAAATTCAGTGGGCTTTTTGAATGGGTGCAGTTTTCCACAGATAAAGGTAATTTGATTCTGAACTTGACAAATCAGCATTCAGTTTGCACAAGTACGTCTAAGCATATATTGTTTTATTTCTTGTGTTTTTCAAAAACGTGTCTGCATTATAGATTCTTGGCAGATTAAAATGTAATGTATTTTACTAGCAAGACGGCTTCTTTAGTGACAAGCAATATTGTGTTCAGTTCCAAAGTATGACAATCTTTTATCATGAAAGTCGTGTTTAATAGTTTAAAGGAGAATGCTGTAATTTGCAAATACACACAAATTACTTTATTATATGGTTTTTTTCGGTAGGTGGACAATTAATATTACATTACAGTATATACCAGTTTCTTACGGTTACTTTAACTTTTATTCCAGACAGTATATTCCATGATTCCATGTTTTGTTTGGTCAACGTAATTTAATTTGCTAATAAACATGCATTCTTGCATTAAGGGCTGTAAAACTTTCCAAAAATGTTAAAACTGGGCAATTTAGGACTAGTGTACTGAAGTAAACTGAAGAGGCGTGATTGAGTGATTTTTGATCTCTTAGACAGCACTTCATCAAAAACCGCCATTGATCAATAGCTGATATAACGACAGGGACAAGGGATTATTTTGGCAAACCTTTATCAAATACAAAAATACAGCCTTACATTCACAAATGTCACCTAAAACTTAACATCACACCAAAGAAGTTTTATGTTAACCATGTCCAGAAGTGGCATTAGCTTCTCTGGGCTCAGAGGCATCTGGATGGACCATCACACAGTGGAAACATAATGTGGTAAGACAAAATCAGTATTCCAGCTGTTTCATAAGAAATTGGCACAAACACAGTCTTTCATGCTATGGTGTTGTGTCAGTGCTTTTGGCAAAGGTCATTTTCAGTTCTATGATGGCAGCATTAATGCAGAAAAATACATATTTTAGAGAAACATTAATTCCCTTCAAGATGACATCTTTTCCAAAGATCCCCATGCACTTATCAACAAGACAACACAAAACAAGTACAATCAGAAAACCGTTAAGATTGAAATATGAAACTCCCTTTCAGGCTTTCTTTGAGAAAAATTGTCTTTAAACATTTCACTAATTTGTTGACCACTGGAGATCATTCGCCCACCTTTGCTCGTCAAAAACTTAGCCTTTTGTATACATTGCTTTTGTACCAAATCAGTCCCAGTCTTTTTGGAATGTACATTATTACAGCCCTGAAATGCAGTGATGCGTGTTTTATTAACAAATAAAATGAAGTTTTATCATTAAATAACCTGGATTCATATTTTCTTTAGTTATATAAAAGTCAAAGTAAATGTAATGAATTTTCCATACCATCCAAGCTTTTTCTGATTTGGGGTTGTAATTTCATTCTCTTATACCTTGTACTACGAGCAGAAATTCCATAGATCACACTCACATCCTAAGCAAGTGTACTTGAGCATTCCTCTGTCCATGAGCAAGTACAAAGTTCTATCCATGTTATCCTTTGTTATTTGTCACTCTGCTAGTTGTCTGCTGTTCTAGATGACATAAGAGGTGGCTGTTGATTTTAAACATTCCACTTTAAGTCATATTTAGAGGAGAATACACCATAACCAGGGGAATCAGTGGCTCAAAATCTTAAAAAGATGTGATGTAACTCTAAATAATTATTAGGGCATCATCCCTCGGTCTATATATGTTTAATCTGGGTACTTGGGTTTCCTCCCAGGATCCAACGGGACCTTGTTGTTCTAAATTGGAACAGTATGAATGTGTCTGCCTAGTACAGATGAAAGCTTTCTCCTGTCATAATTAGCCGTTGACTCTGATGAAAAATTTAAAGAAAGCTAATAAACAAACAAATTTGTTTGGATCGTGTTGTTTGGCTGCTTTGCACTTGAAATGTAACAGTATAGATATACTCCCTAAGCACTTTATTAGGAACACCTACTCATTCATGCATATATCTAATTAGCTAATCATTTGGCAGCAGGCAATGCATAAAGTCATGCAGATAAGGGTCAGCAGCTTGCAAGTTCACATAAACCATCAGAATTCTAAAAACAATATGATGTGTCTGTGTCAAATAGGCTAGTATGTGTTTTTCATACAAGTCTGTAAAGTTTACTAAGAATGGTGCAATGGTGGCTGTTCTGCAAATGTCAAATCTTGAAATACACGACTGACAACATTTGAAGGCCACTTGGACTACACTTCAAGAAACAGAAAGCTAAGGATACACTGCGTACAGGTTCAACAAAACCGGTTAGTTTAAGACTGGAAAATGTAGCCGCTGATGAATCTTGATTTCTGCAATAGTCTTTAGATGCTCCATGATTTAGGCTGGGGTTAGATTATAATAAACCAATCATAAAATGACTGCATTTCAATCCAATTAGTTTAATATATAATGTATATAGGGTATCTTAGCCTTGCCTAAATTAGACAAGAGGGTGGCACGGTGGCAAAAGTGGTTAATGCAATCGTCTGACAGTTCCAGAGATCCTTTGCTACTTTTTTCATTTCCAATCTCTGTGTGGGTTTACTCTGGGCACAGCAGTTTCCTCCCAAAGTCCAAAGACATTTGTTAGGTTAATTGGTTGCTCCTGTTGTAACCATGGATGTTGATGCAGCATTACATAAACAAATAATCAAATAAACTAACCTTAAAACATGCTTAAAACACTTACATTAATCAATCGTTTGTAAAATTATTACCTCAAAGCCTATTGTATAACAAAGTGACAGACTATCTCCTGCAATTTATTGAATAATATAATGAAAGTGAAAAACAAACTGAAAATGGTTAGTCCATTGGTGGACCGAGGGCACTGCCGGTCAGTAAGTCCAGTAAGTTCAAATGCTGTTCAAATGCCTGGCATCTGTGAGAGAGCACCATACTGTCACTTACAGTCAAGGCATTCATCACATAATGATTCAGACTCACTGCAGACGTTCCACCATGTGTCATGTTTTTCTTTATTTTTACACCAACAGTATGGTAATCTTAGTGCAAATAAGTCAACATGGGTCCTAAGAAGGTTAGTGATAACAGCCAACCAAAACAGTAAGAACCACTGAACAGTATGATATTCTTTCAGCTTATGCTTTGTACCCTGCAGCTGAGCAGCAGTGCCCAAAGTTCAGCCATGGATTAAGAATTTTGCTTTTTAGTTTCACTTCAAGTATATTATTTAATGAATTACATGATATTTTTAGCAATTTAGTATAAAATTACTTTGGCCAACGTTAGTGTTTTAAACTTTAAACTGCTAAGATGCAGTTAACGATACATTCAGCTTATAATGGATTATTCATAATATATCCCCATCATAAGTCATGGAACACCTGTACAATATGACTGTATTAATGCATATAATGCCTTACGTAATGTGGATTCCTTCTAAAAAATTTAATAAATACTCATCGTTTTAGTACTCGGTGAGCCTTGTAGAACTTAAAGCCATACCACTGTAAGGTACCACTGTATTTCCAAACAGAAATCAATATTAATATCAGTTTATTTTGAATGTACTCACATTGTTGTATATTTTAGAAAATCATAAAGAGACTTTAATCAGTTTAAAAAATATATATTTTAAGTTTGACTGGTGAGAAAATTTATATTGTGATTTTTCCTCAGCTACAAATGTGCTACATAAAAGAACATTGTTCACCAGCTAGTACTGTTAATGTTTTTGACTGATTATCAGCTAAAATGGCTGCAACTCCATATAATAAAATGTCTTCTGCAGAAATTCTTATTCTTCCTTTTGTCTTTTTGGCTCATTTTCTTCCATCCTTGCCTTCTCACGAACTGAATGATGTCACTCATCTTTACTTGCTCCAGGCTTTTCCTTTCTCCCTGTAACAATAAAAAAGCAACAAAGCTTAGTTTATACCCAAGAGCTTTAGTTTTGACAGACCTGTTCATAGTGACCTATAAACCCCCCCATGGTCGGATTTTAAAGTCAGAACAAAGAATACTGATACAACAGCTCAGTGTGGAATTGATTAACCAACAATAAATGGCCAAATGGTTATCTAGCATGCCTCTTGCAGTTTTGCCTTCTATCTAGCATGCTTTGCCAATTGACTACAGTATGTAATCAGAGATATCAGTTGGATTACAGATTTAGGGCTGGCTTTCTGTATGCATTACATATCTTGCTACAGTGTTATATATGTTAAAATACTTTGGCACTAATACATTTATGCAGTATATTTTCATTTCATTGCAAACTTTGGACCCACTGATCTGACAAATACTGCCTACATGTTGGTTTTGCAGATATTATTATACAAACACATTTAATGCAATAACTAAGCAAAAAAAGCAACTGGAAAGAAACATAACAGAAACATAAATGAGGGCCTGCTGTAAAATAACTCAACAACATCCTGCTATCATGCTGCTAGGTTAGATCAATACTGCTTACATGTCGGTGACTAGAACACTTGCATGATTGCCAAGGGAGGTGTTGACACACTGCAGCAGGTAAACATAATGTCTTTACAATGAGAATGACATGATATAAAACCTATGGTTGCTTAAGGAATCACACATTTGTCTTTAAAGTTGACCTGGGTTGTATAAAGCCCACATAGCAGATGCTGAATCTTAAAGCAATTAACCTAAAGCTGCAATGCTAATATAAAGTTATATATTAGATATTTGTAAACAGTAAATTAACAGTACATAGTAAAGAACTTTAATTTAACGGAAATATATGGTGATTGTTGATTAATAGGTACTTACATGCATGAAACATTTTTATTTTTGTGAATAAATAAATATTACCCTAAGCAAATAAATAAATACATAAACATACTGTCTATAAATGTAAATCTGCAAGTAAATCAGAAAATTTAAAATAATAAGTTGAATCACAACTTATTGGAGAACCAAGATTTATTAATCATTCAGTACTGTTTTTGGAAGAAAACACTTATTTGAATAAATTAATTTTACAATGATATGGTTTACAGAGTAACCTGCGCAAAATCTGCTGCCTTCTGTACAACAAATCTTACCTATGTTCTGCCCCTCATAGGATGTATATAGTTCAAACCATAGAAAGTTTATGGTTTAAACATAATATTTTAATGTAAAAAATACAGCAGTCCTAATTACCTTGCAGATTGTATGATTGTATTGTCTACAGGTACAGACTAGATGCTCTTCCAAAAAATGTGGAAATGATGGAAACATTCAGTAAAGATGTACAAGATGTACAGGGTGTTTTGTTTAGAAAATGGTGGTGGGTAGGGGTGAATGGGGAGGTAATCCAATTTTCATTGGCCTTAGTCTAAGCAGCTTTTCTTATTTTAGCTTGTAGTTTAATCTTAAAATGCCACGTAAATATACACATCACTCATATCAGATATTTAAAATGTCAGCTGCCTAAAGTCAGCTGTCTGAGATTACTCATAAAATGCTTGTTTGAAGAATTATTACTGCATCAGGATAAGTCATCATTTACACAGTACTGCATTTAGTTATATACAGTTGTTTACATACCCTAGCCAAATGTGCAGTTTTTTTGGCCCTTTTTCAGGCAACAGGAATGCTAATCCAAAAACTGTTTTGTTATTCATGGTTAGTGGTTTATTACACTATGTAACAATTAAAAAAAAAATGTTCCAAGTTGTTAAGTGTGCTTTCCTAATTGTTTGTGCCTTAAATGAATAGAAAAAAGTTATTATTCCCTGTAAACATTGCTTTTGTGGTCAGCACAATGATATTTTGAAATGTATCTA